>JAJOOE010020475.1:0-26096 GCA_036250405.1 Solanum raphanifolium
TCTCCCTCATAGATGTGGTGTGCTTCACACCCATGAAAGAGTTTCTATTTAGTGCAGCTTCCAAAAACCCTAGGACTCTTGAACCTAAGGCACTTATACCAAGTTTGTCACACCCCGAGGTTACCCTGTAGACGTAACATGGGATCTAGGATCACGAGTGACCCCAATCTAACCCCGAATCTGGAATATATCAAGCATACTGAGAATAATTAAGTAAAACATATACTATGTGAAGGCTAAATTAATTGATATTTGAAGAAGGCACAAGCCTAATTGGTGTGAAAGTGAATATCAATAACAAGAGTTTAGTGATAAATGACACAACCACTTAACAACTCGAGCTGAATCTACTACTATATTTGAAAAGCCTCTAACTGAATTGATTTGCTAGGATATGCCCCCACCTAAATCTAATAAGACTAAACTAAAAATAATGTCTAAGAGATAAAGCATGTTTATTGTCCTCGAAGTATGAGGACTAGTCACTAAAGCTACTAAAGTCGCGCTGAGGATCGAACTGAGCATGATCTTGATGTTGAGTTCCTGAAGCTGCATCATGAAATGATGTAGAACAAAGTATGCGTCAGTACTTGGAATATACTGAGCATGCATGATAGAGATATGCTATGCTAAACAAAGTATATAAGCTGAACAATACATAACTGAGCAATGATATAATCTGAACAAGGATATAAATAAGTATTGAATTATAACTTAAAACTAAACTAAATGCAATGACAAAGTACTAATCATGAAGATAACATGCTGAACTATATACTGAAGTAAATGCTGAGAGCCTGGTCAATGTAATAAGAGTCTGACCGTGAGAGCTTCTATTAATCGACATAAACTATGTGAGTTAAACATGGAGTCCGATGTATAAGCCCCATAGAGAGGACCCAATATACCATTTTAGGGGTATAGAGGCATGATTGTGGCGTAATCACTGAAACTGGTGCCCAACTGAGGGTACTTATAAATCTACGCGGGTACGTAATTCTGGACTTTGAGGGTACACTGAACCCCAGTCCAACTTGTTGCTAAGTGAACTCCCATCTTAATATTCATGAAGCTAAAATGCACTAAATATGAATAGCTCAAAAACTGACATGCTAACTGAGAATGCAACATTTATTTATTGAGAATATGACATTCAAAATCTGAAGCATGAATTTCTCTCTAGTTGGCCTAGTAAGTATAATTCATTTTTTAGGATAAATTTACACAAGCTGGGATTCTGAGTGATATGCATGAAATTATACTAAATTATCAAAAAACAAATTTATTTATATCAAAGGAACCATAATCAAAATAAATATTGATAATATAGAAATCCTAGGTCTGAACGGTTTATGAGAATCTGAAGAACTAACTGAATTCTAGGACCTAATGGGTGAAAGGAGCCCACTAGTGAAATCCCACATACCTGGTGACGAAATCTACATAGATATCCTTTGGATTTCGGGGCTGAACTTCAAAGAACAGTTCAACTTGTTCTTAAGAGGACTGGTCAACTTTTCCTCCTTCTTTTTGCTCTAAGTTGGGTGACTTTCTGAGAATGAGGGTTCTGGGTATTGTCTAACTAGATTATTAGGCTTAGACTGAGTAAAACGATTTAGTTTAGTCATCAAATATCATAATTTAAGTGCCCAATGCATAGGGAAACAAACCAAAATAACCCTAACTTAAAAGATGACAAAGGCCTTCACGATGGGACTGACAGACCGTCAATAGGACCAATGCCCGTCAACTAGCTCGTGGTTGTGGCCCTGCCCAACAGAGCTCTACTGAAACGAGCGTAAATTTTTACTCCGATCTTGGATTTTATCAAACTCTGTGGCGTTGGAAAGAGGACTAAATTATCTTTAATTTTATCAGACACGGGCCACCTAATTCATTTTGTGCTAAAAGATATGTTTGTTTGAAGTTGACCCAGATATTGAAGCTTGAACTACCCCATTCAAGGTCCACTTCACGGGCCATGTGAAGCACCACATTCCATGTAGGCCACCGTGGTTCTTCAGAGTGAGTTGGGGTTGTACTGGATCGATTTCACGGCACGCTTGATGGACCGTGTGGGGTTCGGTTCCACGACACGTGGAGGGCTCTGTGGTCTTGCATGCCCGGCTGGATGTGAACCACGACGAGGGTGATGGGTCGTGGTCCTGTTCTCGCCCCGTGAACCCCTTCGTGGTTCACCCTTTTTCTCCTCTCCAGTCTTTGTTAAATCCTAAGGTGTTACATTTTCATGAAAGGGGAAAGTCACAATTTTTCATGAAAGAGGAAGGCTAGTTTTGGAAATAAATAAATTAAAAGGAAATCTTGATTTGTGGTGGCTCCATGTAGGCGGGTCTATGGTTCTCTTATATATATATATATTTGATAATCCAACAATTTTACCATACAACACATAACAATTCTACTGGGATGTTCATCAATTTTTGTTCTAGACTCATTTTTCAGTGTGAAAATTTCATTAAATACTTTACGACTATCATATGTACACATCAATCTTAATAATGATCTAATGCAAAGTTAAATTTTCTTCGATGAAAATTCTTGATAGGAATTTAATATTGATTTCTCTTGTGGATGGAGCTCATAGAAAATGTAAGGGGTCTTTATCAAGATAATCATGAAACCCAATAAAAGACAAGTCATTGCTCTGGCCCACAGTATATAGTAACTCGAAAATTCCTTTGCATCAAATTTCTCAACTACCAGAGATTTTGCAGCGCGATGTTTTCAAGTTTGAATGGCAGTATGTTTTTGTATATTGTCAACCCATTGAACTGAAGATTATAAAAACAATGGTATATAGGAAATCATGTCATACATAGGGAATTATTATAAAATAAGAAACTTCTAAGAAGTTTAATTATTCTTGAGATGATTCATCGTATAATAAGGCTTAGAGTTTGATTTTTTTCTACAGATTTTAAAACGCACTTGAATAAAAAAAGGACTATATAAATAACTTGTTAAAAGATGTCCGTTCTCAAATTAAATTTGAGAGATAGGGTGGTGATTCAAATCCTTATGTGTACATAACATATATTTGTCTGTAGAGAATGTTAATCTACTTCGTTAGTTCACTAATTTTTTTTACTTTATAATTTTATTTACTTCTTTATTATACTCTATTTTTAATATCTTTGTGTTTCCTATAATATTTATTATATTTATATAATTAACAAAATCGATGTATAAATGGATAGGAAGTCCCACCTAGATAATGACCTTTCTTAAAACATCTCTGAGTGGTGGCTATACTAATTTCCATTTTGTATTGGCTTGCCATAATTTTACACTTTTAATTAATAATCAACTTATTGTATTCCTGAAAATTTGATGAAACTAGTGCAAGTCAGTGTCTAATAAATTCTATGACATATTATATAAGTGACCTATTGGAAGAAGCATAATTAAACATAATATATCGTATTAGTTTATTTTAATCGGTTATACTAGCTTTCTTAAAATCTTTTTAGGTGTCTATAACCAAACATAAAAATTACCTAAATTTTTTCTTTTAAATGTATGTTACGCCTTATAGTTTATGACTTGAAAACAAAAAAACAATAATAGAAGGACTACTCACCCAAGTTAAAGGTACAATTATATGCTGAGTTATTTTTAAAATTCCATAACACTTAGGGATTTTAGAGAAAGTTTCAAGAGGAGAAAAGGGAAAGGTTTCAAGCATTCTTTTGAGAACTGAAAATTTCCCCAAGAACAAGTGTTCTTTCGAGGTATGTAAGCTTCTCACAGTGATGGTCTTGTTCGCCCTCACACCACACATGTAATTTCATCCATAAATTTGTCCATGAAGTCGTTTACAATGAGATTCTTGAGTAGTTCTAGAGTTTTAGCTTCATTATTTAACAATGGAAGTTTTGAGTTCTTGAGGTGAGGGTCTTGTTAATGAGTGGTGTTTCTTCATAGAATTTGGGTAGAATTTCAATGAATTCCTGTTGGGTTTGTGAATTAAAGAGAGTTTGGATGAAACCAATCGATTCTAGATGAGTTAGGACCCAAAATTGAGCAAGAAAATTCGTCGGATTTCTAGGTTTGAGGTGGGGCAACGTGCCATCAAAGCTCTAGGAGGGGTGCCTCTCTACACTTGCAGTGCACCCCAAAGTGCCCTCTGTACTTGAAGGCCTAGCGCGCTGCGCCGCCAATGCACCAGTGTCGTCAGACCCTTTTTGTAACACCCCAGATTTGAGAAAGACCAAAATGCAATTTTTTTTCAGAACTTGCAGGTGCCACCGACGGAGGCCAAACCAGGGTCACGTGGTTTGGGCCACGGACCGTAGGTATGGTCCGTGGTTGGCCACCCAGAACCCTAAGAAAAATCATGACCTACGGCAGGACCTACAAACCATAGGTGGGACCACGGTCCATGGTCCAGGGTCTATGGATCGTGACCCCCAACACCAAGTCTCAGCCGCAAACTGACGCCCTCCAGGATGGACCGTCGGTCCGTCGATGGTCTCATCAGCTGTTCAGTCAGGGTCATTTTTGTTCTTTCCCCTATGCATTGAGCACCTAAACTATGTCATTTAATACCTAAACTACTTCGTTTTACTCAGTTTAAGCCTAATAATCTAGTCAAAAACTAACCAAAACCTTTATTCTACAAAATCACCAAAACTTAGAGCAAAAAGAGAAGAAAGAGTCGACCAGCCCCTCAAGAACAAGCATAAAGTTAGCTTCAAGTTTCAGCCTCGAAATCCAAAGGATTTCTTTGTAGATTTCGTCACCAGGTATGTGGGATTTCACTAGTGGGTTCCTTTCATCCACTAGGTCCCTAGAATTTAGTCAGTTCCTTGATTCTCTATATCTTGTTTAGGCATAGGGTTTCTAAAACCTTGGAGAATTTTTATGATTTCATTTGCTATAGTATCTATAATCAAAATATCATGTTTTCTTGGAAACGTTGTTTAATTCCTTGTATGAAACTCACATCCCTAGTTTGGGTAGATTCTCCTAGTTCAGGAATTGTACTTGATAGGTCAATTAAATAGATAATCATTCTTCAGTTTTCTAATGTCACATAATCAGTATATAAATGTTGCTTTCTAAGATTGCATGTCAATATTTCGAGCAATTCAGTATGTCAGTTACATTTGTATCATATACATATTCAGTTGGGAGTAGACTTAACACCGAGTTGGACTAGGGTTTAGCGTACCCTCTAGTCCTAGAACTACGTGCCTCTGTAGGAGTATAAGTCCCCTCTGTTGGGCATTAGAATTAGTGATCAAGCCAGTCATGCCTTTATACCTTAGCAAGGTATATTGGGTCTTCTCGATGGGGCGTATACATCAGACTCTATGTTTAGCTCTCGTGGTTTTATGTCAATTAATAGTAGCCCCCACAGTCAGACTCCTAGTGCATTAACCTGGTCTTCAGTATGTACTTCAGTATTCATTTTAGCATGTCAGGTTCATGATTAGCACTTGGTCATTCCATTCAGTTTAGCTTTTCAGTTATGTTTCAGTATTTACATTCCTGCTCAGTTTATGTCATTGCTTAGTTATGCTTTGTTCAGCTTATATATATTTGTTCAGCTTATATATATTTGTTCAGCTTAGTATCTATATCCTACATGCTCAGTACATTCCAAGTACTGACGCATACTCTACGCTACATCCTTTCATGATGTAGGTTCAGGTACTCAACATCCAGATCACGATTAGATCGATTCTCGGTCCGTATTCAGTAGCTTCAGTGGTAAGTCCTCATATTCCGAGGACAATAGACATGCTTTCATTTTAGTCTTTACTTTCACTTTTCAGTTTTGTTAGAGTTAGCTGGGGGGAATGTCCTAACAACTCAACTCAATTAGAGGCTTTTCAGACATAGTAATAGAATTAACTATTATTGATGAGTTTATCTTTCAATTATTGTTAAACTCTTAGTATGTTTTATACATTTAGATTAGATGGGTATTCCCCATTTTACCGGTTATCTATTGTTAAGCTTCCATATAGTATTTGTCTTATTCAGTATATTTAGTATGCTTATGATATGACAGACACAGGGTTAGCTTAGGGTCACTCATGATCCTAAGTCTCGTGTTACGTCAAGGGGGTCGCCTCGGGGTGTGAAAAACTTGGTTCATCATTAGGTTCAAGAATCCTAGGATGTCTGAAAGCCGCACTTAGTAGAGTCTCTTTTATGGGTGTGAAGTGCACCACATCTATGAGAGGGAGGCTACAAAGTGTTTCAAGAAAAATATCACTTTCTTATCATGCGTGGGTATGATCCAACTTCTCCTTTCTAATCCATCGTTATGCATTTCAAATCATGCCTCCTCGTAAAGATAACACACGGAATGCTAATGCACGGAATGCTAACGCAGTTCCTCTAGTCCCAATCATGAGGTTACAAATGTAGAATTTCAAAGTGCGATCCAGCTCTTGGCTCAGAGTGTGGCCAATCAGAACAATTAGCAGGCCGTAGTTCCCACTACACTATTGGTGGATAAACTACAACTAGGGTTCGAGACTTTATTTGAATGAATCCGCCAAAAATTCTAGGGTCGAAGTTTGGTGAGGACCCATAGAACTTCATTGCTGAGGTTAAGAAAATCCTTGGGGTAATGCAAGTAACTGGAACTGAGAGTGTTGAGTTAGCATCCTATCAACTCAAAGTTATAGATCATATTTGGTTCACACATTGAAAGGAAAACATGGGTGGGAATGCAGTTCATGTGACTTGGGATTGTTTTACTAGAGCTTTCCTTGACAGGTTCTTCCCAAGAGAGTTGAGAGAAGCTAAGGACACTAGAGTTTATGAACTTGAACCAGGGATCAATGTCGGTCCAAGAGCATGGCCTGAATTTTACCCAACTCTCTAGGTATGCTCCACATATGGTTGCTGATTCCATGGAAAAAATGAGTAAGTTCTTGTTTAGAGTGTCGGATCTGGTGAATACTGAGTGCAGGAATGCTATGCTTCTAGGGAATATGGATATCTCCTGGATAATGACTCATGCTTAGTAGGTTCAGAGAGATAAGCTTAGAGAGTTGGATAAGGACAACAAAAAGGCCAGAACAGGAAACTATGAGTACTCACAGCAAAAGTTGGGTGGTGGAAGTCGCTCACAATTTCAGTAGAGGACTACAACCCTAGCACCTTCATCAGCTGCTGCTCCATCCCCTAGGTTTCAACAGGATAAAAAAGGTAAGGCATCAGGCTCTAAGTTTCAGGGGAGTGCCTCAGGTAACAGGACTTACCCAACTTCTCCAAAGTGTGGTAAAAACCATTCGGGTGAGTGTCTTGCAGGCAAGGAAGGGTGCCTTGGGTGTGGCCAATCTGTCCATAGGTTGAAGGATTGCCCTTCTACCAGGCAGGGGCAATGATGTAACAACAATAGGGCTTAGTCTACAACTCCCGCATCACGAAGAGGTTGCCCAACTCAGCATGGTACTACATCTAGTACATGTAGCGGTCAGTGCCATAACATGTTATATGCTCTCCAGGCTTGCCAGGACCAGAAAGATTCTCCTGATGTGGTCACTGGTATGTTACGAGTCTTTCATTTAGATGTTTATGCGTTGTTAGATCCATGTGCTACATTATCGTTTGTAACTCCATATATAGCAGTCAACTTTGGTGTCAGTGCAGAAACTCTTTCAGAACCCTTCTCAATCTCTACTCCAGTTGGTGACCCAATTATAGCTAGACGTGTATACATAAAGTACCCTGTCACAGTCTCTCAGAAATTCACCTCAGCAGATCTTGTAGAGTTAGAAATGGTAGATTTTGATATCATTCTAGGCATGGATTGGTTACATTCTTGTTATGCCTCAATCGATTGTAGAACTAAGATCATTCGGTTTTAGTTTCCAAATGATCCAGTCTTAGAATGGAAGGGTAGTAGTTCAGTGTCTATGGGTTGATTTATCTCTTACCTTAAGGCTAGAGAAATGATCTCTAAAGGGTATAGCTATCATCTTGTTCGAGTTAAGGATTAAAACTCCGAAACCCCAACTCTTCAGTCAGTCCCAGTAGTAAATGAGTTTCCAGAAGTGGTCCGAGAGATCTTCCCGGAGTTCCTCCCGAAAGGGAAATCGACTTTGGCATAGATCTCCTTCCAGATACCCAACCCATTTTGATTCCTCCTTACAGAATGGCTCCAGCCGAGCTTAAGTAATTGAAAGTGCAGTTGAAATTCCTTCTAGATAAGGGCTTCATCAGACCTATTATCTCTCCATGGGGTGCTCCAGTGTTGTTCGTGAAAAAGAAAGATTTGGTTTGACCAAGTTCTGTAATTGAAATTAGCAGTTTTATGGGGCTCGCTAGCTACTATTGTCGCGTGTGGTATGAGTTGAGTCCAATTGGTATCTCCCGATTCCAATTGGTATCTCAACGAAGTGAACTAGATGGAACACAAACAAGTTAATTGGACCTGAGAAGGTTCCAATTGGTATCTGGCCTTAGGGACCATATAAGGCATGCTGATGGTCGTTTATGGAATGAACTAATTAAATAAATTGGACTTCTATGCGAATTGTAACTTGGAATAGTGAATGTGTGCTTCTAGTTGTCGAAAATTAACTATGAATGTGAAGGGTGTATTACTTGGCTGCTTGATATGATTATGTGCCCAATATTGCTTGTCTGAATGTTGATATGTGAAATGTACTGGCCTAAATGTTGAAATTGTGCCAATTGTAATTGCTTGAGTGTCGTGGAACTTGTTGTAAAAAGAAAGTCATCATGAGATTAGGTGCAAGGGTCTAGATAAATTACGATGTGGTTCATAAGTGAGAAATCTGGACGTGTGTTGCGACCAACTGATAACCGTGTGAGAGTTTGGGTGTATCTTGGGGATATGTGTGTGGTAGTGTTGAAACGATGTAAAAGGATTCTAAAGTACGTACTTCATTGGGTTGACCGAGAGTAGACAATGATTGTCCTAGCTAAAGGGTTTTTCTCTAAAAATGCATATGTTATAGCTGGGAACCTTTGGGGGAATTGGGAAAGAAAAAAACCCAGAAAAAATTATTGGCAGGGATTCGGTTTTCGTCAGTGCCGCTGGGGAGAGATTTTCCCCGCCACGGTGAGGCTACCAGTGCGGGATTCTTCTCGCTAGAGCGGGACAGGGCGAGATAGAACCTCAACCCTATCTCCCCTATTTTCCCTAGTCACAATTATGGACCCCGAATCGCACCCGAACTAACCCCCGCGATCTAATTTAGTGTTCATCAATCGAATATAACTAATAAAGTGTGTTCAAAATTGTGGAGAACCTAAGCATATGAAGAGGAAATCAGTGAGGCCACAAAGGCCGGGGAAATGATAATGCAGGTAGAGGAGTAGTGAAGCCAGGAGATAAGGTTACCCGTCAAGACGACAGGGCTCAGTTATATGCTTTTCTGAGAAAGACTGAGTTTGAGGTGTGTGATGCAGTGGTCACTAGTGCTACTCTTGTCTGTGCCCGTATGACTATTGCTTTGTTTGATCCGGGTTCTACTTATTCGTATGAGTCAGTTCAATTGCCTTGGGATTTGATGTGGTTTGTGATATACTTGATGTCCCCATCCATGTTTCTACCCCAGTTGAATAGTCAGTCATAGGCACCCATGTGTATCGTGTTGTCCTGTTGTGGTTATGGATTTTCAGATTTGGGTTGATTTGGTTATGCAGGATATGGTTGACTTGATATAATCTTAGGCATGACTTGGTTGTCCCCTCTATCATACGAGGCTTACTTGTAATACTAAGTCGGTAACTCTAGAGATCCCCGGTAGGGAAAGATTAGAGTGGGAAGGGTGTACAGGCCTAAGCTAGCTAAGATCATATCCTCCATTTGGGCTAGAAAACTGGTGGGGCAGGGTTGTTTGGATTATTTGGCTCATGTTCGGGGTGTTGAGGTTGAGTCTCTCTCTATTTAAGTCCATTCCTGTGGTATTTGAATTTTAGGGAAGTGTTTCCTACAGATTTTCCTGGTATGCCTCCATTTAGAAATATAGATTTCTGCATTGACTTGGAAACTGACACTCACCCCATTTCCATCTTTCCGTATCGTATGGCTCCAGCAGAATTAAGAGAGCTTAAGGCTCAAATCCAAGAGCTTCTTGATAAAGGGTTCATCTGTCCTAGTGTTTCCAAGTGGGGTGCTCCTGTCTTGTTTGTTAAGAAGAAGGAGGGTAGTATGAGGATTGATGATTTTATCTTAATCTATAAGGGAGTGGATTACTACCGGAATGACAAGCTTATGAATAAAGAAAGTTTCATTGAGTATACTTGGTTGAAGGAAATTGAAGATTTTAGTAAGAAAGTGCATATCAAGATTGAGTTAGTCCTTTAAATTTGATGAGTATACCTGAGTTTGAGGGTCATGATGAAGAAAAATAGTTGGATGTAGTACAACCTTTAGAGAGAGGCGAGAGAAAGAATTTTTTTATTAGATTCTTAAGGCTAAAGAGGTATCTTCAGAGGGGTAGATAATTGGGTTGAGAGACGCGTGATTTCATTTTTTTGATGTGGCTATGGTAATAGTGTCATGGGTCCATCAGATGGGTTAAAAACTATTGAAAAAAACTTGAGAAAGGACTGTGCAGACATTAACTTGAGTGTGATGATAAGTAATTTGGTTTTGTTTTTGAGTTTAGTAATGAGTACGATGGAACTTTTAGCGAAGAATATTGTAAGATCGATGGAGATGCAATCAATGATAGGCAAGGACCCATGAATTCATAAGAATCTTCAAGGTACAAGCTAATGTTGATAGATAAGGGAATTGTGTTATACAGTTGAATTTATAATTCAGATTTTTCATTGTAAATCTACATTTGTAGTAATATATTTTGTCAAGGTATGAATTGGCAAGGTGAGAAATGATCAATTGTATACAGTATTTAGCATTTGAAAGGACTTACACCTGGGTTGAGTCGTAAGTTTACTATTATTGATTGTTAAGTACCTAAGAAAGGTTTCATTTAAAAAGTGTTAGTTTATAATAAGGTAAATGGTCGGAGTGTTTATGATGGTTGTTAGTATTGTGAGTATGATTTACTAGCTATGCTCTCGTGTGTTTTTACTTTTGTGGGTGGGTCCCTAATGGTGGATCAGGGGTACCAAATCCTGCGATGTTCTCTTGGTTGAGTGGGAAGATTGGGAAGATTTGTTTATTTCGAATGACATAATTGGTGGTCTTAGAGTTGTTAAAATATTTCAGTGGTTTTGCATGTACCACCTTGCTTATGAAAGTTTATAGAAGAGCTACCATGCATATTTATGGTTGTTCGACAATCTAATATTTCATCTTGTCGTTGAGGTCATGTATCGATTATGTGTGGTTGAGTGTAGGGATCACTAAATCCAATTTTATTGCTCTTAAGAGGTAATATATAATTACTAAATCTAGCATTTCAATAATGTTGTTATAGGGTTTATATGCTTGGACATATCCCTCAATAAGTATCTGATGTCTGAAGACCAAAATTTTGTAACCTAAGCTCATGAAAATTTATGTTGTGGGATGGAGATGTTGTTAAGAACTATGATTGTTTGGTTATTATGAGTGTCTGTTGTTCGGTTTAGGTTCACCTCTAATTGTGGTGAGTTTTGATTTAGGGTTTTCTCATGGTTATGTGAGAAAGGATTCATCCTGATGTTGGTGTCAAAGTCCTTGATAACATGTTGCAGACATGTGTACGATTAACTTTGGTGGTTATTGGGAATATCTTTTTGGTTAGCTAAGTGTACATACAATAATAATTATCACTTGAATATTATGATGACTTCATTGAGACATTGTATGAGAGGATGTAGGTATTCAATTGGTTGGTTTGGGGACAAAGATTATATCATAAAGTGAGACTCAATATTTTTAAACAAGACCTTCGGTATGAGGAAGAACCAGTTAAAATTCTTGATCACGATGTCTGTAAGCTAAGGACATGCGAGACAAGTATCCTCAGTAATTCGACGTTCAAATACTACTCTACCCTTACTTTAGCCAGTCCTTCCTAGTTGATAACTCGGGGATGAATGATGGGTAAATTGGTATCTATTGTAATGACCTGATTTCCATTGTTATGGAGAATCCAATGGAGAAAGAATTGGGGTCAGAAAAATTTCGTAGTAACTTTAGATTTCCGAACCTAGTCCAGATTTGGATGAAATCAGAGTCTGTGAGGTCTAGGGAAATCAAGTAGCAATTGGGTGATCTAATTATGAATTCTATCACATGAGTAGATAGATAAGTCGTTAAGGAAACCATATGACTTTACACAATTGAATTTGGGTAAGTAGAACTCCTAAAGCTGATCTTGGCATGAATGGGTAGTTTCTGAGTGTCATTGGTTGAAGGTGTGTTGCGAAATGGGGTCTTGAATTTATTATTTTTGCTCACTGTTCCGTGCAAGCCGCTATGGCGGAGATTTCTGCCGCCAGGGCGAGACCGATATAGCAGGATGGGTCCTGCCGTAGCGGGACAGATGCTACTTAAGGTCGTAAATAAACCCCTTAACGACCTTATTTGGTACTTTTTGATTTTTAGAGCTAAGGAACGAACCCCAGGCGAATCCTACTTATTTTTCACTATTCTTGAGGTTAAAGGTAAGCTTTTCACTCCCCGAATCCATTTTTCGATCCGTAGAACATAACAGAATGGGTGAATATTGATGGGGGAGGGTTTTGTTATAGATTCTATGGTGGAAATAACTCTAATTTGGATAATTGGAATCATGGATTTGATCTAGGGTTCATAGAATTGTTAGTAATTCAGGTAATTAGTGATTGTTTATTGATTCCAGTATTATATTGATTGTTTGTAGACCAAGAACAAGCGGAACGAATCCGGAAAGGGAATGATCAAGTTTCTTGGGATTTCAAGCTTGTTTCGAGGTAAGTGATGGTTGTGATTTCATCTTGGTGTGATATATGTTTGTAATTGCTTCATTATAATGCATGTATGTATGTGAATGTTGCATTATTGATCACACTAATAGTAAATGAAGATAATTGAATAATTGTATGCCATGAATCACCTCTTGTTGTATAATTGTGAGAATATACATTGTGATTGTGATTGTCATTTGTTTAATGGATCGGTTACCACATTCTGGCATAAACATGGGATCAGTTGCCACGTTCCGGCATAAACATGGGATCGATTGCCACGTTCCGGCATAAACATGGGATCGGTTGCCACGTTCCGGCATAAACATGGGATCGTTTGCCACATTCCGGCATAAACATAGGATCGACTGCCACGTTCTGGCACACTAACTTGGATCGGGTACCATGAACCGGTATGCTAACAGTTTGGGGTTGGGTTCCATGAGAGCACCATTAAATTGGGTTCCGTGAGAGGACCATTGAGTTGTGTTGTGTATCTACTTGTGGTGATTACGTTCATATCTAATGATGATTGATATTAGAAGACTGTATGTTGCTCTAAATTGATAACCAATGTGTATTATTGAGAACGTGTGATGTTACATTGATCCTGAAAAGATGACTAATATTGTATATGTTTGGTATATGCCTATTTTATAATGTTGTGGTTACTTGCACGTGTCTCACTTATTGGTATAACCGTGTGATCCTACCAGTACACTATGGTTGTGTACTGATACTGCACTTGCTCTTTCTTTGTTGTGTACATGGCATCTTCAGGTGGCTATTGATAGACCTCAGCTAGGTGACTATTGTGCATGACCGGATTCAAGGGTGAGCCAGTTCTTTCAGGCTACCATGGATCTTCCTCGTTTAAGTCCACTCTTTTGGACTCAGACTATTTGTTAAGGTGTTGTTTAGTTTTTGGGTTGTACCCTTTGTTCTTAGACTTGTCGTTAGTAGAGTTTTGGTACAATGACTTTCAGGTTCTAGGGATTGTACTTCCGCATTTGTTTTGTTAGACCTTTGGAGTTTATGGGAACTCTATATAATTTCTGCATTTAAACCTGCTCTCGTATCTTTAAATGCCTTAGTTTTCATAAAATTTGTTAAGTTTGGGTTGTAGTAATGGTTCTCCCACCGGAGGGTTAGGGTGGGTGCCAATCACGACGGTCTGGGTCGTGACAATTATAGCCCAACTATTACAACTCTAAGTTCAAGTCCATCAAAATCCATTACTTTACTCTTTACCTACCGTACCTCACATAAGATAGTCACATTTTCTCTTAATTGAATCACTTTGTTCGTGTAATAAAAACTCTCGTGTTGCTTAATTGAATCCACAGTAGCTTTTCTATGGATTATTCAAGTACTATGTGTTAGTGTTTATCGAGATACATATGTCCTCAAAAGAAAATTATTACTTTCAAACAGAAAAAATTGAAACCAAACCGAGAATAACCAAAACAACAATTATTTTTTCCGTTTGATTTGGTTTGGTTTTGAAAATTTAACAACTGATTAAATTGGTTAGGCTTTAGTTTTAAACAATTATCAATCCAAATCGAACCATGAACACCCCTTAGTCATCACCCACCCAATTTGACCCGTTTTATCTCAATAATTTTCATATATTATTATTTATTTTTTATAACTACAATTTGAATTTAAACTCTAGAAAATAAGTAATATCTCCATTTAAAAAATAATGACCTAGTTTGACTTGGAACAAAGTTTAAGAAATAAAATAAGACTTTTTAATCTTGTGGTTCTAAATTAAAATATCTCAAATGTACCAAAATGTCCTTTAATCTTGTGGTCTTAAACATGCCACATGAAAAGTTGAAGTTAAAGTGTTGCCAAAAAAGGAAATGAGTCATTCTTTTTGAAACAGACTAAAAAGGAAATTAGGTCTTTTTTTTTAAATGGAGGGAGTAATAATAAAGTTACAAATGTATAGATGAATCTTAAAAGATACTATAAAATAGATAGTAATTCATACTTTCAATATGAGAACATACATTACAACAATGCAAATAAATTAAAGGATCTTAAAAACGGATTGAAATTGAAGATTAAATTTGACTTAATTGAAAATTCTTTTAAAATGGATTGAGATTGACCCAATTCAAATTATTTTGAGCTCAACCCATAAAATCCTGAACAAAATACTTATATTTTTGGCTCATTTTAACACTCCTAACTATGACTAATTAATGATCATACAAAAGAAGATAACTATTAAATATAGGAAAAAAAGGCATGTGAAAATAACTATGATTCTAGTTGATCATAATTAAATCCATCGACAACCTTAGTATTTCACGAAGTTATTTTTTAAAATATTGATAATAATTAGGAGGTTTATTAACAACTAGTTTTGATTGAATTACACAAAAATATCTAAGAAAAAAGGAGATCGTAGATTATTAATCTTAAAATATTCTTCAGCAACACATATAAATGTTTTGAGAATATGTCACATCTAGTGTCTATAAGTCTTTGGATTAGCTTTTCAAAGTACTGTATAAAATTTCACATGTGTCATTAGTCATATATAAATAGATAATTCAGGATTATTCAGTCAACAATAACCTAGTGTGTGAGAATCTATTCCCTTAAGGGACTTACCTCTTGATCCGCACACGTATTCAATATCCGCATCCGAATCTAAGTAACTTAGATCATTATAACTACTTCCTGAAGAAGATCAGTTTAGGCCACTAACATCGATCCTTTGGAATATTGTAAAAATATTAGCTAACTTAATTCTAATATTTAAATGGACAAGCACCAAAGTTTAGAACTTTGAAAAAATTCCATGAATTCCCACCCTTTTTAAAAACAAAAATTTGGTTCTAAGAAAAATTCATGTTTATTTTACAAATTCAAGAATCACCTATTGTTAATAATGTCATTCAATAGGCTACAAAATTTCCAATTAACCCTCTAATTATAGTAATTAATCAAGAGACTTACCTCATGAAAATTCTCTAAAAAATAATTTCAATGTTCTTAAATTTGACTGTTCAAATTTAAGGATCAAAATGATGATTCTAGCGTTAGTCCTTGAAAATTCGATATAACAGTTATGAGAATTATAACTCATCTTAGATGATTAGGGAAAGCTCTAGGTTGTTTTCTCTCTCAAAAAGTCAGTCAAAACGAAGTGAGATGGTAAATCCGACTAAATTTTTTTTCTTTTTCTGCAGTTTTAGAACTACGACCATTATATACAATTAGTATATTGGACATACGATCCGTATGTCAACAAGGAAGATTAAAATAATTGATATATATATATGCATGATACAGTAAAACCTCTATAAATTAATAATCTCTCTAAAATAATATTTTCCTCCGGTCCCGACTTGGGCCAAAGGAAAAAATCATCAATTTCGATAGGATAATAAGATAATATATTACAAGAAAACCCCTATATAAATATATGGTCTCATTAATATCATAAATTAATAATTGTTTAAAAGTACAAATATATCTAAAATAATTTAGTGAAATATGATTATATTGTGTTATGTTTTTTCTTAAAATTTAAATCTAGTTAAAACTCATCTCTAACTTTTCTTATTGTATCAAAGAGCTCCGGTGTTGTCTTTTCGAACTGCACCATAAAATTGTGAAGAGTTCTAGATGCGATAAGTGCTTTCTTACGTGTAACTGGTTCCAAAGGTATAATATCATCTTCAACTTCATCATCAACATTGCTTTTTCTGATCGTATACACAATTTCTAAGTTCTGGACCTCTGAACATGTATCACTTTCACCCGGATAATCCAACAGGTTATTGACATCAATTTTATTGTGGTAACCGAGATCATTAATCATGACCTCAAGTTCATGAATGACGTTTTCACAAGTGGGTTCATTCAAATTCTCTAAGATTACATCCCCCCAAACAAATTTTACAGTATTGAAAACAATTTGCTATTGTCTCTTGGTGAACATTTATTGTCCAAGTAGGGATTGCAAAATTGATAGCATTCAAAACATTAATCTTTGCTGGATCAGTTTGTCCCACTTCATAGCCTTTGAATATTCTACGATAAAATCTGTTAAGTTAATACATCTTGAAAGCTCTTATTATCCCAACATCACAAGGTTGAATTTTGGATGTCATGTTGGGTGGCAAGACAAACAATTCAATATTTTGTAGTCCTTCAATATTTCTATTATGGGCTGGGCAATTATCTACCATAAGCAAAACTCGTCTACCATGCATTTTGTGATCAAACCAATGAATATATTCATCAGAAAGCACACTTGTCATTCATGCTCTTTTGTTTGCAGGATAGTGATAATTCAAGATGTTCATGTTGACATTTTTGAAGCATCGTGGCTTTACATATTTTTCAATAATCCATAAAGGAATTTTTTCAGATCCACCTTCATTGCAACAAATAACAATTGTGAGTCTTTCTTTGTCCTGCTTTCTTCCTTCATGTTGTTTCATAGCAAGAGAATGATCAGCTTGTAACCTGTAAAATAAACCAGTTTCATCCATATTAAAAACATCTTTCATAGGAAATTGATATATTTTTGTTTTTATGGATTTCAATTTCGTCTTCATGTCTTGTATATCAACTGAACCACTCTTTCCGAAACGATGAAATGACTTGATGCCATGTCTTAGCTTGAACTTTTCAAGCCAACCTAGAGATAATTTGTGCTCAAAATATTCCTGAGGATATAAAAGTTTCATTGCATCTATTGCCTTCTCCAAAATTAACTCTTGTTATATTCACACGGTCTTGATATTAGAGAACCCACTCATAAACAACCTTGTCCATATCTGGATATTTTGCTAGCTTGTATCGCTTGATATCCTTTCCTTTTTCTAAGTCAGCCGAAAGATATTTAGCTGATCGTTTGAGTGTGTTTGATATTGTACCTTGACTAACTTTCAAATGAAAATTTTCATTAAGCCAAGACTGTAAATCTTTTTGAGTGCATGGGGAATGATCTCTTTTGTACTCACATAATGCTTTACGCATTTGATCTGTCATTATTGATTTTGTGTCACCTTTTAAATGAGAAGCCATTTTTGGATATGGTTTAAAGAAACTTCATGTGTTTCTTATATAGTTTTTTTTCTCACCATCATACATCAATATTTTTAATAAAAATAAAATGAATTATAATTATTAATAAGAAACGGTGAACATTATTTACAATTTTACAATGAATGATTGAATTCTTGAATTTCTTTACAATGAATCATTTAACAAAAAATATATTACAATGAATACACATACATTGTACTTTATGTATAATAAATTTAATATTTATGTGGAATCAATAAATATGATACATAAATTAGTAAGATATAATGATTTTGATGTATTCATTGTACATTATGTATAAAATTTTTTTTTATGTGAAATCAATAAATATATTACATAAATTAGTAAGATACAATGATTTTGATATAATCAAAATTAACCTTCATTAAATCTCAAACCATTCTTTAAATTTATAAATATTATTTTATCGATTAAATAATATCTCTATAAAATAATAAAATTTCATGATCCCACCTATATTAAGTTATAGAGGTTTTACTGTATATTGTTTGTAGATCATGTATGACCTTTTGTGGCCTCTGTATGTTAATCAAACCAAATGTCAATAGCAATTATCTTTGTACTTCCATCCACAATCCAATATATATGTAACACGTCGAAAATCGGAAGTTGAGTTAGAAAGAAAAAAGTTGCATTTTTGGCACGGAGGCAGTGTTCTATGGAAACCATCTACGGGCCATAGGAAGGTAGTTGTAGAATTGGGTTGAGTTTTAGAAAATGTCAAGTCTCTGATGTTTGACCTATGGAGGAAAAGACAGGTCATAAAGGGTTCTACGGACCGTAGAATGGATTCGTAGAAGTGATCTAGACTTAGTGAAATTCAGACTTGAACTATGGGTCTACAGTTTGTCTCTACGAGTCATAGAATGGACAACGATCCATAGAATGGTTTTGTGGAAGTTGGTTGAATTTTTAAGTCCCAGCAACGATTCTACGGTTGACCAGGATGGCCCGTAGAAAGACATACAGACAATAGGTCCAAATTGTAGACCCTATCCAACAATTTTAATCAAGGGTATTTTGATCTTTATCTACTCAATTAACTCATAAACTATATCGTTTTGGCCCTATAACTATCCCTATAATCGTTTTTACTCATTAGACTAAGCCTAAATCCTCTCATTTACTCAATTCTCTCAAACCCCTCAAGTTTTCTTCTATATATCCTCTTAACAACTCTCAAGGTGAAAGTTAGGGTTTCAAGCTTCAAGGTCTTATCCTCCTTGCATTCTTAAGGATTTGATTATCAAGGTATGTGAGAATTTATCAATTGATCCCTTTTATCTATTGGATCCCAAAAGAATTTCAATCTCCTAAGTTGATTTCACCCAATTCTCTTATGTTTTCATGCAAATCTCCATGGGTTCTATTTATTATGATTAAATTATTGATATTCAATCTTATTATGCATGATTTTATACAATCACATGATTTTCAATTGATTTTTTATGACCTCGTGTTTATGCTTGTTTTATGAATATGAGTTATGCTTATGAACTATGAATCATGATTTATGAATTTATGCATGTTTATGAAAAGAATGATTTATGATTAAAGGATGCTTTTAAGGTAAAGTGTCAAGGATTTGTGAAAGATTTTCTCACAATTGAAAGTAATCATGATTTAGATGCTGCAACATATGACTTACATGTCGCAACAGAATAGTCATATATTGCAACATATGACTTATACATTTTGTTGCAACATGTGATTTATGTTTCACAATAGAATAGTTATATGTAGCAACATATGACTTACATTTCGCAACATAATACCCATATGTTGCAACATATAACTTACACATGTTGCCACATGTGATTTATTTGTCACAACAGAATAGAACATATGACTTACATTTCTCAACATATGACTTACATGTCGCCACAGAATAGTCATATGTTGCAACATATGACCTACACATTCTTCATTAGTACTAATTATTTTTTTAATTAATTTCTTCAGGTACAATAAATGGAGGAATTATTAGTAGGGATTGATTGTCGTGGTGAATGGGTCGAGAAGAAAAATTGATACATTTGACATTGGAAGGATGGTAAGAAACGGGGAGGGTCGGTAGGGACGATTGTCCAAAGAAATATTTTGTATGCTGATTTTGTAAATTTAGTCATCCAAAAATGTGGATTCAATTGTCAACCGAAAGATCTTGTCATGAGTTACATTCCCAATTTTTTTTCATAATGAGAAGGTCTTACCTTTTAAAATAACTAATTAGCCTAGTTTGCTTGTTTATTTGGGAGGAGCAGAGAGATCGCCCATATTAAGAGTCTACGTGGATGAAAATCCTATCGAGGAGGATCATAATCTAGAAGAAGACCAACAAGATATGTTAAATGATGAAGTTGATGTTGTGGACATGAATAATCACGATGATGAAATTGGAAAAGATGAAGTGCCGGACTTTGAGAGCAACAATCCTCCTACACCTATTATTGGCAGCAACAATCTAGCTTCTTCTCAATCATCACGTGTGAATAATGTTCAAGATGATTAAACCAATTTTTATAAGGGAATGACATTCAAGAACAAGGAAGAACTGACAAATTCATTGAAAATTGCTTACTTGAAAAAAGATTTTAGACTGAAAAAGGTTATCAATTCTCGTGATGTGTTTTCTTTTAGATGTTCATATCTGGAGCGCAATTGGTGGCTGAGAGCTGTGAAATTTACAAGTAGCGACATGTTTGTCATTAGAATCTATGAAAATTACCATACGTGTGGTTCAGAGAATCTTACAAGCCATAATCCGCATGCCACAACAAAACTCATAGGTAAGTACTTTGAAAATAGGATTCCCAATGGTAAAGGCCTATCCACAAGAGACATGTCAAATCAACTCCGCACATAATTGGGTTGTAAGGTAAGATATTGGAATATTTATAAGGGCATGGAGCATGCTAAGTCTAATGTTAGGAGAACACATGAGCACGAGTATGCAGTGCTTAATGTGTACCGTTATATGCTCGAAGTTGCAAATCCAGGAAGCAAGACGGCATTGTCGCTAGATGAAAATGGGAGGTTCAAGTACTTATTTGTATCATATGCCGCTTGGATAACTGGATTTCAAGAAATGAGAAAAGTAATAGCCGTTGATGAGACATTCCCGAGGAGCAAGTATGAAGGAGTTTTGCTATTGGCGGTGGCACAAGATGCTGAGAATCATATATTTCCAGTGGCTTTCTGTGTTGTGGTTAAGGAATGCGATGCCTCATATGAATATTTTTTTCAAAATATGATAAGCTTTGTAGATGATACTGATGAGTTGTGCATTATTTCTGATAGGCATCCAAGTATTCGAAAGATGGTTTCGACTATCGACCCTGCTTCTCATTATGGTTGTTGCATGAGACACCTTGGGAGAAATATTCAAAATAACTTTCACAATTCAAAGGTAGTGTCCCATTTTTATAAAAACAGTAAAGGCGTACGATAGATGTGAGTTCAATGACCATTTCAATCAAATAAGAGATTTGGTACCAAAGGCGGCTGAAACTCTTGAACGTATTGGATTCCATACATGGAGCAGGGCATTTTGCCTGGGAAATAGGTACATTATAATCTATACCATCTCATTTGAGTTTATGGTAATTTTATGTGTTTTGATTGATTTTTAATTTTTGTTGTGTAGATATTACATTATGACGTCAAACATCACGGAGTCGGTGAATGCTATGTTTGACGTTGAAAGAAAATTTCCCATTGTCGCTCTATTTGATGAAATAAACAGGAGATTTGCACTTTTATTTCACCAGAGGCGTATGGAGCTGGTGAACTCTGCAAATAGATTTGTTCCCTCAATTGAAAAAGACATATCAAAGTATGTCAACGCGGGCAACAAGTTGTTGGCTCATCAAATCGCTAACTACAAGTTCAGTGCCACTGGTCATGGTGATATTGCTACGGTGGATCTACAAAGAAGAACTTGTAGAATTTTTTACTTGGACAAAATACCTTGTCCTTATGCCATGGCAGCGCTTCGATCCCAATATGGTGCCGATTTTGGAAATCAGATTTATTAGTACTCCTCTCCATATTAATCAGTGGAAAAATACATAATGATATATTGTGAGGAAATTCACCCGGTGCCACCTGAAAATTATGTGATTGTCTTTTGGATATCATAGAGAGAGAAATACCTCCTCCATATGTTGATCCAAGCAAACTTGGAAGAAGGATATATAAGAGACGGCATGGAGTTGGTGAATCATTTCCAACAAGAAAAAATAAGTGTTCCGTATGTAGGGACTTTGGCCACAAAAGAACTACATGCCCAAATCAAAATGCTCCATAAGTGTTGTTGAATTTTAATGAATGTTCTTTTTTATTTGAGGATGATGTTCCCTATCTTCTTATCTTAATTTGAATCAACTTATGTTATGTTATTTATATGAAATGTGTGATTTATTTTGAACTGTTGCATCTGTTACAACATATGTCAATTATGTGTTAGATTTTACAACAGAATATTGCATATGTCCCAACATATGTCAATTATGTGTTACAAGTACAACAGAAAACACATTTGTTCCAACATATTTCTAATAAATAATTACGTGTAAGGTGTGTGAACAATCAATCAATCATTACTGTCATTAGAACAACTTTCAAGAAAAAAATTAATTACAACTCTTCATATTTTACCCTTTTTTCAAAAAAATAAGTACTTGCATTTGAAAAGTCAAAAGTTTTCTTCTCTTCTCTTCATCTTCAGAAGTTTCAACTTTTCACATTCATTACATTCCTGTCATTTTATAAGAACATAATAACAAAAGGTCCTTTCATTTAATTTTCTCCAAGATGGAAAGGAAGAAGAAAAAATCTTCAAAAATGACTAGGAGTAAAAAAAAACTACATTGAATCCCTTCCGAAGGAACTACTAATTGATATCGTTGAAAGGATTGCTTCCTACTCCCTCAAAAATTTAATGAATGTTAGATTAAGGTATGTATGTATTAATGAATTTTCGCTCTTTAATTTGATTTCCTAACCATTTGATTTGATTTGATTTCTCAGTTCTAGGGTCCTCAATCAAGTCTCTATTGAACTTTTTGTAATTCAAAAGGTAACATTGGTCAACTTTCCTTATCGTAGATTGGTCGGTAGTTCAAAAAGCCATTTCTTTCCTAGAAATGTGCAGAGCATTGGGGATTTAGAAGCCTTATACAGAAAAGGCGTGGTAATATACACATTTTTATCAATGTATTTTGCCTTTTAAATGTGTTATTTCTTCTATAGTTTAATTTTTTCAACCATAATGATCCAGATGCATTGGGAACGATTAATCAAGAAGCAGACGGTGGCCACATTGGTGCATCCTATGTCCTTGCCATAATTTCAATCTTCAAGGGCGGTGAATTGATGAGAGAAGGCTTAATGTTCATTGCCAACATGAAAAATATGGAGCCACTAAAAGTCAGAAGATGTCGACAGCATTTGCGATATGTTTTAGGTGGAATGTGGGTGCCAGAACCTCATTTGTTGGGAGAAAGACCCATTTGTTGCACTGTTCATCAACCAGAGCAAATCGCACGCAAGAATGGTTGGCACAGGGGAAGCGACGATAAAGATGATATTCATTGTGAATCATGTAGTTGTAATTTAGAACTAGATTATGTAGGTAAATTTCTGCATTATACTACTGTGTGGTATTAATTAAATTGCCATCTGTGGCAACATATGTACATAACTTGCAAATTCATGGTAAAAAATGTGGTTTTTTTGTGTTTTTTTATTGATTTTTGAATTTGTCCTTTATAAAATATTTAATCTAAAACTATTTGTTTTTTTTTCATAGTGTTCTCATTTTAACCATCCTTGAAATGTCATCTGTGGCAACATATGCACGTTCTATTGGATAAATTGTTGAATTTTTCGGCAGAAATTACAACAGACATGTCATATATGGCAACATATGTATATCCTAAAATATGTTTTTTGGGGTTAATTCAATTAAATTGTCACCTAATGCAACATGTAACGGATCATGGTCTAATTCAAATATTAAGTACTTGATATTTTACCTTTTTTTCAAAATATTAAGTTCTTGCATTTGAAAAGTCAAAAGTGCCTCTTCGTCTTCAGAAGTCCTTTGATTTAATTTTCTCCAAGATGGGAAGGAATAAGGAAAAGTCTTCAAAATTGACTCAGAGTAAAAAAAACTACATTGAATCCCTTCCGTGGGAACTACTAATTGATATCGTTGAAAAGATTGCTTCCTACTCCTTCAAAGATTTAATGAATATTAAAATTAAGGTATGTATGTATTAATCGATTTTCACTCTTTAATTTGATTTCCTAACCATTTGATTTGATTTCTCAGTTCCAGGGTCCTCAATCAAGTCGCTAGTGAACCTTTTGTATATCAAAATGTAACATTGACCGACTTTACTAAATATATATGGATGTGTAACCCTTGGTCAGTTGTTCGAAAATGCACTTCTTTCCTGGAAATGTGCAAAGCATCAGGGAATTTAGAAGCCTTATACAGAAAAGGTGTAGTAATTTTTAATGTTCTTTGCATGTATTCACGTTTTTATCAATGTATTCTTCCTTTTAAATGTGTTATTTCTTCTGTAGGTTGATTATTTCCACTATAGCGATCTAAATGCATTGGGAATGCTTAATTTCAATCTTCAAGGGCGGTGAATTCATGAGAGAAGGCTTAATGTTCATTGCCAACATGAGAAAAACGGAGTCACTAAAACTCAGAAGATGTCGACAAAAGTTGCGATATATTTTATTTTGAAGGGTGCCAGAACCTCATTTGTTGGGAGAAAGACCAATTTGTTGCACCGTTCATCAATACTACCATGTTCATTGTGAATTATATAGTTGTGATTTAGAAATAAATGAAGTAGTTAAATTTATGCATTAATTAAATTGTAATGTGTGGCAACATATAGACATTTCTTGCAAACTCATGGGGGAAAATGTAACCTTTTTGTGTTTTGTACTGATTTTTGAATTTGTTCTTTATAAAAATTTTAATCTAAAAAAATTTGCATTATGTTTATGCTTATTGTTCTCATTTGGTTCAATTTGACATTTTTCCATTGCCATATTGCTCAATTTATCGATTAACCCATCCTTGAAGTGTCATCTGTGGCAACATATGCACGTTCTGTTCGATAAATTGTTGAATTTTACAGTAGAAATCACAATAGACATGTCATATGTGGCAACATATGTATATCCTAAAATGTGCTTTTTGGGGTTAATTCAATTAAATTGTCACCTAATTCAACATGTAACACTAATATATAGTCCTACAACATGTCTAAGTACAAAATTATGGTCTAATACAACAACCTTCATTCAATTCTATCAATTATTTTTATAAAGACTATCATACCACTAGTTCATCATACAATGACCAAGTAACTCCATATGATAGTTATATAACACCCTTGTAAATCGTTGTTCCAAGTGTTATAGCATATTTTTATTGCTTAATTATGGTCCAAAGTACTAAAATTTGGTCCAATTTGATATTTTTCCATTGCTAAATCGCTCAATTGATCAATTAACCCATCCTTTTAAGTGTCATATGTGGCATCATATGCACGTTCTGTTGATAAATTGTTGAATTTTACAGCAGAAATCGCAATAGACATGTCATATGTGGCAACATATGTATATCCTAAAATGTGCTTTTTGGGGTTAATTCAATTAAATTGTCACCCAATTCAACATGTAACACTAATATATAGTCCTACAACATGTCTAAGTACAAAATTATGGTCTAATACAACAACCTTCATTCAATTCTATCAATTTTTTTTACAAAGACTATCATACCACTAGTTCATCATACAATGACCAAGTAACTCCATATGATAGTTATATTACCTTTGTAAATCGTTGTTCCAAGTGTTATAGCATATTTTATTGCTTAATTATGGTCCAAAGTACTAAAATTTGGTCCAATTTGATATTTTTCCATTGCTAAATAGCTCAATTGATCAATTAACCCATCCTTTTAAGTGTTATATGTGGCATCATATGCACGTTCTGTTGGATAAATTGTTGAATTTTACAGCAGAAATCGCAATAGACATGTCATATGTGGCAACATATGTATATCCTAAAATGTGCTTTTTGGGGTTAATTCAATT
>JAJOOE010020476.1:0-24394 GCA_036250405.1 Solanum raphanifolium
AAAAAAAAAAAAAAAAAAAAAAAAAAAAAAAAAAGATAACTACCCTTAGAAACTACGACATGACTTCCTAACATTACTGGAATGAAAAACTGCACTATTACAGGAAAATAACTACTACTAAAAATAAATAACTATTGTTGTAACTATTGGATGACTAAGGAGTGATAACATTACTCTCCTCCTTCAAATCGCGCTTGTCCTCAAGCGCCAAGTGCAGAAATTAGTATTTCCCTCCTTTCCACCAAATTCTTCCTCATCGTATATAAAGTCAATCCAAAATAATTTCTTGCA
The DNA here is from genome assembly GCA_036250405.1 of Solanum raphanifolium. Taxonomy (NCBI): domain Eukaryota; kingdom Viridiplantae; phylum Streptophyta; class Magnoliopsida; order Solanales; family Solanaceae; genus Solanum; species Solanum raphanifolium. The sequence continues at coordinate 292 of JAJOOE010020476.1, forward strand.
TTGATGACCATGGGTGAATGATTCACCACAATTGAAATAAAGTCCCTTGAGTCGTCTTTCCTCCATTGCAGATCTGGTCAGTTTCTTCACAAATCTGGCATGTTGTTGAGGTGAGAAGTTTGTTGTCTTTGATTTGCAAGCATCTAACGATTGCGAACAAATGGGTTGTTCTCTGCGTTCACAAAGCATGGAAAAACTCATTGCCATAACAAAATCAGGAGGAATATGCAACTCAACCTCAATTGCTATATAATCAATAAGACAAGTGATATAAAGTTCAATTTTTTGCAACTGAGTGAGTGTACCAGCCTGCGAAATTAACTGCTCAAACTTTTCTTGGTAATTTGCCACACACCCGATCAAGCATATCTTAGCCAATTCTCCAAATTACTGAGTTCTATTTGATAGCCTAAAGCGAAGTTACATTGACGTTTGAATTCATCCCAAGTGGTTGAGGCATATCTATCTCTAGTTGAAGAAACCAAAGTTGTGCATTGCCTTCTAAATGAAAAGAAGAGAGTCCAACCTTTTCTTCTTCTAGAGTTTGTTGGTGTCAAAAGAAGTGTTCACATCTGTTCAACCATCCCAAAGGTCCTCTTGGCCATTAAATCGTGGGAAATCCAACTTTGTATATCGAGGAATGATGAAAATTCCTCCTACTTCTGATCCTAACCTTCCTGCCACTTTATTTTTTCCCTTCCAACCACGATTCTTACTTGTATTTTCATTTGAATCAGTTCTTCTTGGAACAAGTTCACCAATTGAGCTAGTTGATGTTGAATTTAGTCTCCCATAACACCCGTCGTTGGTCCCCTGTTATGGATCTAGTTATGAGACGCTGCAAGATAAAATCTGAAGTTTTCTTCCTATGACCTATGGTGTTGGTTCGTCAAGAGAGAACCTGTAATGTCTTGAGTTAAAGTACTCAAAAACTGAAATTACTTTTCTACTTCTATTTCCTGAGACATACAAATAGTTTAAATACAACACTTATAAGATAACTACCCCTAGAAACTATGACATGACTTCCTAACATTACTAGAATGAAAAACTACACTATTACAGGAAAATAACTACTACTAAAAAGAAATAACTACTGCTGTAACTATTGGATGACTAAGGAGTGATAACAGAGAGAAAGAGAGAAGTCCATACTACCTAATACACTGATCATTCTGGTCATGGAACATGAACAAAATTCAATTTACTACCCAACCCTGAGAAAGGCATAGGCTTCTTCATATTAGATCATGGGCATATTGTACAAGAGATTAACTGGAATCCAAAGAATAGCAAATAATAGCAATTTCCTTCAAGGTTGGTGTAAAGGATATACAAATAATAGAGACTCCATCAAGATAGGTGTAAAAGGAATAGAGTAACAAATGTTGAATACGACAGTTGCAACAAGATAGCTTATACGGAAACCAATTATCAGAATTATCAAGCCCAAGCCATGGTTATTTGATACTTGACAGGTTGTTTGGATTTCTTTACACAGAAATCTACGGATGAACTCAAATTAGTGTATTGATCACCCATAAAATAATGCACAAAGTTCCTTGTTCTAATGGTTTCTTTTCCACATCACACACTCTCATATGCAAGTGGTATTTAACATGTGTACCAATAATCGAAATTCTCAATAATGATCACGATCAAGACTAGACTAAACAACAGCCATATCAATGGAAATGTGCAAGGAAACCAAGGGTGCAAATATATTTTCGATTAGCATCAAAATAGAGAAAAAGTAAAGTGTCAAGGTCAGGAAAGTAGATTAACCTTCAGAAAGCGCCCTCGCCTATTCTCCCCTACATCAAAGTAAAACACCTGCAGTGTGAAAAAACCAGAAAACAACATTTAACGGAAGTTAATGATAAAAAGTTTTTTTTTAAAAAACAAACAGTGGAGAAGATAAAAAGGAGCTGAAGCAACATATGTGTATATAATAATCTGCCTTGGTATCAAGTTGGAGTTCTTTGCTAAAGACGTCCTGGTCATCTGAATTGACATAGTAATTGAAGAGATCGAGGAACCATGAGATGCCGTTGAATGGTACAATTATAGTAGACCTTGTTGCCGACGTTTTCTCCGAGATTTTCAGGTATCGTCCACGTGGATTCTCCTTCAGGTCGAAATAGAAAAGCTTGTGTTCTACCTGTAACGTCTTGCACAGCAACTCTACGTCGTTTCCACCACCACCGCCACCGCCACCACTCGAATTTCCCTCCATCAATACTCACTCACTCTTCAACTTAAAAATTGAACAACAATCAATAATCAGTGAGAAATGAATGGTATAGCTGACATTATGGAAAAAAAAATTGGGGATTCGATTGCAAATGTGTGAATTAGGGTTCCATGAAGAAGAGATATTTCAGTGGAAATAATCGTTGACCAGTTCCGCTTGCTAATCGAAAATGGCCTGCGTCACTTGTCTTGCCTTTTTATTTTATAAAAAAGTACATCTTATCATCTTCGGTTTCTTTAAATGATGATAAAGACCGTTGGATGGGCTGCTGAACTAATAACCGAAAATATATCCGGTAAACGTGTTTTCTGTTTTTACTCAAAGTTCTTCTGTACAGGAATCCTAGGGTGTACTATTTGGATTAAATCAAAAAATCAAATCAAATTGAACTGAATTTTAATTTGGATTGATTTTTTGGTTTTATTTTGGATTTATAATTTACTTTGTTTGGTTTCAAATTTAAAAATATAAAAATCGAAAAGCCAAATTATATTTACAAACCACTTTTGTCACTTTTTGGTTATTATCTTTCATTATGTTTTAGTTTATATTTTATGTTTGGACATCTATAATTGATATACTTTTAAGTATTGTATTTTACATTTTACTTGTGATTGTTAGAAAGTATATTTAAGAGATTTAATATTATTAGAAAAAATAAAATATATATATACTAGTTTTACGGCACGTGCGCCGTGGCACATGTCTATCGTATCATATAGTATACGATGTTGTGAAAAAGAATTATTATCACTAAATTAAAGATTTTTAGTAAACAAATTTAATTGAAAGAACATAAGACAAATGTTTTTATATGATTAATACAAATTGTCATAGAGTTACTTGTTTTTTGAGATCAAAATGACCAGATATCATTGAAACATTTTAAAATACATTCAAAGTTTATATATTTAGAGAAAGTGTTATTTCATTAGTAGTATTATTTTTCACTTCACTCAATTCTATAAATAAATTTAACCAACAAAATAAAAAATCAATATAAAAAAAGTCACCAATAGCCTTTCTTCTTTAGGTAATGACCATAAATGACGAAGTACAATTTTTCTCTTAAATATTCAAACTTAAAATTTAGTATGTGCATGACACTAATAACGGTTACCATAAACATTTCAAAAGTTTCTCTTTATACATAGTATATTTTTAAAAAATATTATTACTCAATGAATATTTGAGTAAGGCTATCATAGAGAGGTAATTTTACAAAAAAAATGTATTTTTATAGTGAATGTCATCATTGTTATAAGTAGAATGTTGTAGAGACAAAAATATTACATCAAAGTTAGTTGTAAAGATAATTATGTCATTACGGTGAAATGTTGTAATAACGAATGATGGTCTAGTTTGTGTGTTGTCTAATATTTAGCTTGACCAATTCTTTGTTTTAGATATATATATATTTCAGTAGCATAATTTAATGTTAATATATAAACAACATCACCTATGGTGAAAAAATATTTCATTTCTTTAAGTTTCTACCTTATCGTTGCGGAATTGTAGTGTACTTTTTTTTTTTGCCACATACATATTGTTGACACTCAATTTTGACCGACCTATAACCCTTTCGGGAATGCTATTCGATTAAATACGTATTTTTAAAACATATTTCGAGTTTAAATTTTTAATCAATTCTGTCTAAAAATTATATATTTTAGTATGCATAATTTGTAAAAAAATATTTTTTTACTATTATTAAATTATTATATTTATCGATAGTCAAACTCGAAATAATTATTTTACTCAAATGTTTTAAAATTTAAGTATGAAAACATTTAATATGTGTAGTATTTAATTGAATAGCATTTCCTTAATCTTCCCTTAAATCATTTAAATCCTAGCTCACCCATTTCAATTTATTTAATTCATAGCCACTTTTTCTATCCAATTCATTTCAATTTAGTTGCAATTCTAGCCCCTTTTGTTCATTGCAATTATAACCATTTCGTTTCAATTTCAGTTTCTAAATCCAACCCCATCTTTTAATCAGGACCCCTCATCTCACCTAGAGTTAATCTTAGCCCTTCACCTGTTTTAATTCAACGGATGAGATCGAATCTCTTTAATTTCCTTTAACTCAATGAGACCCCAACCCTAAACTTTTCCATTCTTCTGGCTCTTCCTCTCTCAATCAACCGCTACCCCCCCTCTCTTCTCCGATTTTCTCCGCCAGCAGCAGCAGCAGCTCGCTGCTGCTCTTCCTCTCTTCTCCTTTTCTCTTTTTTTTCAGCGAAGACAACAGCACTAGCCAGCGAGGGAAGCAACTAGCAGTAATGACCGGCGAATGCAGCAGCAACCAGCAGTGCTCCGATGGGTAGCAACAGCTTCAGTGAGTCTGCACGGAGCCAACAGCCGCCGACGGAAGCAACCAGCAGCAGCAGCGCTGCTCTGAGCTGGCGAAACTCTGGTGAAAGCTGCCAGCAGCACCAGTAAGGACAACCAGCTGCAGCCGGACAGCAACACCAGCGAGCAGCAGCTCCGATAACAGCACCTCCCTTCGCTTCTTTCTTTTCCGGCCAAGAACCAAAGGGAATATTGAGTATCATGATAACGGCGGATCTATAAAATCCGTCCCAGGTACGTTTTTTCTTTTAAAAGCTTAATTTTTTATGCATGTTAGTATGAAGATGCAATCTATAGGTTGTTTGGCTCACTGTTCTTTAAGATTTCGAATTTAATTATAGGCCGGTTGGTAGTTCTTAAATTAGTATCCTTCCGCTCAAAAAAAAGATAATAAATTGTCCAGCATGCAAATACTGTTTTAAATATTCTGCCCTGATAAAAATCAACTACTGGATTTCTGCATCTAATAAAGTAACTCATTTTAAAATATTCCTTTCATTAATAATAAATCTGCCACTGTTTCTAAATAAATTTCTGCATTTGTAATCGCTTTTCTATCCCCCTTAAAATCAGTCTAGTAAGCTTTCTACACTTGTAACAACTTTCTGCTCCCTCCTAGTTAAATAATTATGTTGTCAATGTTTGTTCGTATGCACACACTTAGCATGAAATCCTTCCACCATTATGTGTTTGAAAGCATGCTTAATAAAATCTAGAGGCCAATATGAGACCCTATGTGCTAAATGATTGTCCAAATTGTTTGACTCGGTGTCTAGGTGGGCCTATTAGGAACCCTTATTTTATTTTTAGTCTGAAACCTCCTAATAGTAGTCCAATGCCTCTTGGACCTTAAGCGGGGACGATAGGCACCTTTTAGGACGAAATGTATGCGGAAGGTGGGGTAGGGGTAGTTTAGGCCCTACGGAGATGATGACACCGACTCAGGCTCAAAGCGACAAACCTTGATTTTGTCTGTCCCTACACGGAAGCCTATCGAAAAAATAAAGAAAAATCGAGTGCTGATCCGTAAAGTCCTTCAGAGTCTCCTTTTCCTTTTGTCCCTTTATTTGTTTATAATTAGAATTGTTTGGGGTAGATTAAATAAAAATATAAAATTGTTTGTTTATCTACTTGTGCAATTTCTATCCCCTCGCTTATCTCTTTATTAATCGTTTAATATTTATTTGTTATTATATTAACACTTAGTCGTGCATGCTTAACTAATTAATTAAAATAACTAAAAGTAATCTTAATTATTAAATATTATGTTATCACCTAGTTTTTGCATGTTTAATTAAATAACTAAAGTAATCTTAATTATTAAATATTATGTTATCACCTAGTTTTTCATGTTTAATTAATTAAATGAAGTAATTTTAATTGTTAAATATTATGTTATCACTTAGGAAGCATGTTTAATTTAAATAACCTAAATAAATGAAGTGACCATAATTGCTACTTGTAACCCCCACATATTGCATGAGATACGGCCGGGATCCACATTTGTGGACCTCGAGGGATGCCTAACACCTTCCCCTTGAGGTAATTTGAACCCTTACCCTGATCTCTGGTTCGTTGACCTTAGTTAGATGTAATTAGGTTAGATAGGTGCCCTAACGCGCCTTAATTCGTTAGGTGGCGACTCTTCAATCATTCCAAATCCCAAAAGAGTTGTTAGGTCGAAACCCGTTTCTTCTTAGGAAAAACGGGGCGCGACACATATGTTATCTAGTGAAAGTATCTTGTATCTTATAGAAGTTGTATCTTGATATAAAACATTAAACTTTTTCAATAAATATAATAGATGAATAAAATTTAAAGTATTATTTATAGAATCTTTAATTTGATTTAAGATCATTATATCTATTTTTATATAGCTAGCAAGTAGTGTATCTTGTGACATATCATTTTCATAGATTAAATGAACACAAAAAAGAGGAAATTCATACTTAAAAATTTCATACTCAATATGAATATGAAAAAGAAAAAATATATGGAACAATTCATAGCTAATAAAGAAGGAAGAAGAAAATATATGTTCATGCTATATTCACTCAAGTTTTCCATATGATTGAAATATCTGGCCACCAATACTTTACTTTCTTCATTTGTTTGTACAACATATCTATTAAAAAATAATTATTATCATATTATAAGTTAAAGTGAAAATCTATTTTTGAAATAGTGGACTTAAAATTAAAACTAATAACTCAATGGACTACGTTGATACGAGTTGTTTTAGATAAATTAAGAAGAAACTCCTTCATTTGAGGGTTAAAAATAAAAAATCAAAACTAATGAATAAATACCCTACCCGCAATCATGTGCCTTTTTGTCATATTTGTTTATTATTATTGTCTCTCCTACAATGTGTGTATTCGTCACTATTCACTCATTATGTGAACACTAATTATTAAATTCTCTCTCGAATTAATGCACAAAAGAAATTAATTAAAGAAAGAAAACAAGAAAAAAGAAACAAAAATCCCTGCACGCTATATACTGAAGTTTTCTGTGTGAAGCAAATTTCATAGTTAATTGCACATTTCTCCGTTATCTTAATTTTTTCTTTAATAGAAAGTCAATACCTAAGTTTCAATGCTAAGAACCTCGACGAAAGATATCAATGGATTGAGGATGAATCATTTATGAAAATTTTAATTGATCTCAAATTGTCATAGAAAAGAGATCTCAAAAAATTTATAAAGAGTGAATGGTTGTGATTTATGATTGAAGAAACACAATGGTTGAAATCGTTTTAACTATTCAAAGGAAACAAGTCTTTTTTTAATAAATAAAATATGTAGGTTAATTAAAAGGGTATTAATGTTCTAAAATGATATAAAATAATATTGAAGTATGTATGTGATGAAAATAGTAAGAGGAAAATATGAGTATGAATTGATGAATGATTTGTTACAATTTGCTCACCAACTCTTTCTTATGTACCTCAAATTTCGTCAAATTTCAAACTTAATCAACTGTTGCAAGTAACACTTGAGATTTTTTTTAAGAAAAAGAAGAAGAATAGAATACATACAAAAATCATAGTTTAAAAGGGAGAGGAAACTCCTCTATTTATAGTTAACAAATAGCAGTATGAAAAGGTGCTAATTGTGCCTTATCAGAAAAGTCACAACCCTTCGAAAAAGTCAATGCTCATCAAAAAATTTCATGTGCATTGGAAAATTCACAACCTTTGAAAAAGTCATATCTCATCAAAAAATGCACAACCATTTGGAAAAGACACAACCCTTTGAAAAAATCACAACCCTTCGAAAAAGTCACAACTCATCTAAAATATCAAAACCCGTAAAAAAAGTCACAGCCTTTCAGAAAAGTCACGACTCATTGGGAAATCACAACCCTTTAATGTTAAAAGATAGTTTTCTTTTAATAAAATACAATTGATTAAATAAATAAAATAAATAGAGTATTTTTAAATACATGTATTATAGCAATTCAACATTCAAGTTTGGGAGTTCATGCATTTAAGGTAGTATATATAAATAAATTACAAATATAACTTTGACTATGTTTCAAATTATTGACATAACCGAACCGAAAAAAAAAAATCAAAAAGAGAAAACCCAAACCAAACCATATTTATTTTGGGTCGGATTGGGTTACACTTTTTCAAAACCAAAAACCAAAAACCAAAAACCAAAAACCAAAAACCAAAAAAATCTAAACTGAATAGTAGAAAACCAAACAGAAAAATCGAATGCACACCAATAGGAGTCCCACCTCCCAAGGGTGCGATTAGTTGGCTTAACTAAGTGAGTTTTCTATGTTGTACACAAATAAATCAAAATACTACTCCATAAATAAGCATATTTACTTCTACTTGACATAATTTCATTATACAGATTTATTTATTTAATTTAATTTTTTTAACAATGGTTAGCTTTATCCTTTTTTTTTTATGTATATAGTTATTCATGCATATTTATTTAAACAAAAATATGTTGAATAAATAATTCCCCTTTCTTTGCACATTTAGTGCCTGTTTGGATGAGCTTTTAAGTTGGTCAAACTGACTTAAAAGTCAGTTTTTGACTTATTAGACTATTTGGCAATTATCAAAGTGACTTAAAATAAGTCACTTTTGACTTATTTTAAGTCAAAAGTTAAAAGTAGAGTTAGGGATACTTTTATTTTTTTAACTTAAAAGCCATTTTATGTTGACCAAGTATATTACCTTTTTGCCCTTAATTCTTTTACACAATTCCCAAATTGCCCTTTAAACCCTAACATTTCTTTACCTCAATTTTCTTTTTCACGTTTGTGCGGCTGGAAGTGTGAAACGTTCTTCCTTTTCTCTCGATTGATAGCAATGGTATCAGATGTAGGAAAATAATGAATAGCTTTAAGTTTTTTCTTGATTATCTTTCGATTTTTGTTTTTTTTTATTATGTATTTTTTTTTGTGTCTTCTGTCGCTGATCCTGTTTTGTGTATTTTCTGTGATCTAGTCAAATTATATATTTTTAAAATCTACAATAAGTTGCACATATAAAATTAACTTAAATAATAAATTTATATTCCTCTTATAAATAATTTGTGATGATAAAGAAATATGTGAATGATAGGAAAATATTATTACTTATGGATGTAAAATATAAATTAATTTTGTTTTAATTTTTTTAAGGATAAAAACCTTAAATCAATCAACTTTTTATCATGTTAATAACTTTAGGGGTATTTCAGACATTTTGATAAAAAAAGTGTTTACCAACACTTATTTGCCAAACACATCAACAACTTTTTTTTCAGCTGCAGCACTTTTATCCAAATATATAACTACTTATTTTAAAAATAAGTTTCAGCACTTTGAAAAGTTACTTTTTAAACTCTTTTTAAGCCAATTCAAATGGGCCCTAATATATTAGAAAAGTTGATCGGTAATAATTACCCTCCTTAAACTTTAGAAATCACCCTTTCTTATTATTCAAATATTAAAATTAACTACTCTTTTCTTTTTTGAAAAACTACAAGATATAAAAGTCTGATTGTTGAAGATTTTATTATTCAAGTTTGTGATATTCTCAATATTCTGTTTGGTAGTTGCAAGCATTGAGGCAAATTTGGACTCGGGGAAGTCTGTAAGAATTTATGAGAAAAACAACAACATGATGTGTACCTTAATACTTACAACAGAAGTTGTTGATGTTGATTTCGCTGTCAAAATAAGTTTCTCCAAATGTCTCTTTGAATCACAAAGAAACAAAGATTGCTCTTGTTCGCAAACTAAGTGTCTTTTGATTGTGTTGATTGAATTTTGACAAGAGGATAACCTTTTGTTTTTCTCTGTTTTCACGTTTTCTCTTCTGACGTTTCCACATTTTCCTCTTTTTTCACATTCTATCGTTCTCAATTCTGAAAAGAAGAGGTCTCCTTTTAAAAGGAGAGGTTTGAACTGTTACAACTTCCTGATTGTTCCCTCTTCTTTTCTAAAACTAATCTTATCCATTTATTTAATTCTTTTCTTAAGAAATTAAATAAAACAAATCAGTTGGATAAGATCGGATCGGGTCGGTCCACATGGATGACCCATGACCCACCAAAACTTACATCTCCCACTTCGCACATGGTGGACAAGATCCAAGCCAATACGACATCAACTACACACACAATTCATACGACAAATAATTCGTGCGATCTATGAGCATCAAGGCTTGTCTTCAAGTTTTTACAAGCCCTACATTGGAATCCAATCACATGTGGAAATAATTAACTACAATTTTTAGGACATTATTACTTAAAATACCCCAGACTTCATTCACTACTTCAGTAGTTACTTATTCGATCCCTCATTCTCTTAAAGAGGTTAACTCGAGTTCATGTTTAACTTTATATACAAAATTACACTCAATGCCATTATGTTTAGTACAATAGTGGCTTGTGCATACAAGTTTATTTTTAATTAATCGTCTTTCGTCTTGAATCTATCTGTTCCAATTCAATTGCTTTCCTAGACATGAACTACATTGCTGAATCATTCATGACTATTAGTAACATGCTAAAGTAGCAACATCGATCAAAAGGTCAATGGGTATTTCTTTAAAAGGTCATTTTAACTTTTCAGGGTCTCATACAATGAATAAGTTATGAGATACATTTGCACTCATTTTCGGTCTATTTAGCTGAATAATTAGTGTCCTCAATGCCTAATTTTATCCGTGATATATTGATGATTTGTAGCTATGAAGGCTAATGGGCAAGGCAAGGACGAAGGTTTGAAAGAATGACAAAAAATGCGAAAAGAAGTGCAAACTACACAATGATGATTGCCAAACAAAAGGGGCGGGTCACCTAGTGAGCACAATCTCGCCCAAAATGACAATGCATGACACTTGTGTTTATCAAAATAGGTCGGCGAACTCCAACATAGAAGGCGATGGGCCGAATGAGAAAGGTGACATTGCTGATTGTCACCGAAAACGAGAGTGCAAGCAGAAAAATTGAATGCTTAAAATCAAACCAATGTGGTATTCGGTGATTTGCTGAACGTGAAAGGTAGACTCAAAAAATTTCGTTGACTAAGGTTCAAATTGAAGCCTAGATCATGAGAAGGTTAGCTGAAGCACAAGTGGTGATTCTTTGAATGAGCTCGGCTAACCCGAATAAAGTCATTGAATGAGATGAGCATTGAGTTTTTGGTCACAAACTTTAGAAAACTATAAATAGCCCTATGGAGAGAGAAAATAAGAGTTCGACATTTCAGTTAGAAGACTGGTTTTGAGAGTTTAAACTTAGAGAGAGAAACTTTACATTGTGAAGAATACTTTCTAGCTTATGGGGTTTTTCAACTTTTAATCTTCAAATTGATAAATTGAAGTTGAATCCAAAGTGGGTTTACTTGTAATTGCTTGATTTCATGTTACCCATGGTTGTATACACGGAAAGTATAATCTCTTTACTTTTTGTGATGGGTGGCTAAAACCCCAAGATCTAAGGGTGCAATTATGGAGTTAGGTGTTGATTTAATGTAGTGGATATTGCACTATGCTTTGTTTCGTTGTTGCTCATACATGAATTTGTGCTAATTAGCGTGGGGTTAATTTTATGGGTTAAGGTTGCAAACTTAATTTCGAATTCTGATCTCCGGTCGATGCTCGAAAGAGATTGTATGAAGTGGGTAATTAGTCCAATACTAGAAATTTTGGTTTGATGTCTATAACTTGCTTGAAAATAGAGGTTATGGGTTGGATGTATTTACCCTATTTCTGCATCAAAAGAGAGAATAAAGTAAGGTATTGGGTTGTTTAGATTGGCATATAGATGAGACCAAATGGAGATTCTATGCATAAATGCTTTGAGATCGAAAGATGATTAGCGTCATTGAAGATTACCTAGTCTATTCATGGATGTTCATCACTATAGAACAACACAATTAACCCTATGTGACATCAATTTCCAATCTCTGAACCCTAGATTTGTTGGAATTTCCATACTTTTAGTTTTAATTGTGACAATTGATAACCAATTTTTTTATTAAATTGGTGGAATCATCCACCTACTTGTTCTTACTATTACAAATGAGCGATTTTACAATCCAAATTTTTTGATAGGACTTCTCTATGATATACTATTCCTTGTGGGATTTGACCCCAACTCTTCATTGGGGTTTTATTGACTCTGTTCCTTCTAATTGGTTTTTGATGTAACTCAAAATGAGCTACGAATAAAAATGCAAAAATTAAAGACAAGAATTAAAGATAGATAGATAGACACACAAAGAGGAAAGAAAAAGCAACCAAAGGGTATATTAAACCCTAGGCCTCGATTCGTTAATCCTACAATAGCACCTAACTCTTACAAAGACCTCGAGGGAATTGAATTCACCTCGCAACCCACGTTTCTAAGCAACGATCAACAAAATCTTGCACCAAGCTCTCAACACTCATACATGAGTTTAAAGTTCAATATTCAAAATAGTCTCCCCTTAAATGAGACCCAAACTAGGTATTTATAGTTTTAGGCATTTATTACAAAAGAGGCCCAAAAATGGCCTGAAATGGACATTGGGCGAGTTGGGTCGGGCTCGACTAGTGGGCTCGGCGAGTTCCCCATTGATTCAGTGATGGTTCCTACTTTTGGAAGTGTTCTTTAACTATAGGCAAGCTAGGGTTCTCGTCAAAGTCCATTGGGCTAGTCGCTGAATGGACCCTGCTTCTCGCCTAAAGTGGCAGCCTGCATCTTCTTCCATGCACTTCTCCAAGCGATCTACCATGCATGGGAACTTCTCCTTGCCATCAATACAAGCTCAAGAATCTCTAGCTTCATGGGCAATCCTTGCATTTCTTGGGGGTCTCGAGCTTGGCTTCGAGTAGCGGCCTTGGTGCAATCCGAATTACATCATTCTCTCCTTCTTGAAAAGGATTTGTCCTCGAATCCAAACCTTGCAAAACCATGTAAAGGACAAAAAAAAAACATATCCTCATAATATGAGCGTTAGTACAATGGTTAGCATAAAAATTATTTAGCCAAGTGATTTTGGACGTATCAAACACACCTCATCCAATTCTAGGTGTTCAACGATCGTAAGTAAGTATAAAACCCAACTAAATGAGTTGGGGTCGAATCTCACAGGAAGTGGTACATGTTTCAAATTTGATTGGAAAGTTTAAATGTGGTCAATTCAGTCATAGGATTTAAAATTATCGAATAAAGACATCATTCAAATTAAGGGGTGACACGAATGTCAAATGAGGGGTTTGGTTTAAGTTATTAACTACAAACATTCACAAACACTAAGAATTAACAATAATGAAACATATTTCTTGGGATGTGATCGATTATAGGCAAATATAGACATATGGGTAAGTGCAACTATTAGTAAATAACTAGATATTAGTGAGTAGGCTAGGCTATAAGGGAGGTAATTTTGTCTCGAACAATTACCCCGAATCAGGTGATTCCTTTCGAATATCAACAAGCATGCAAATTAATAGCACCCCACACTTTAATCCATTCACTCTCTTGAGCTAAATGTGTGGGATTGGGTTTAGGATTTACTCTCTCGAGCTAAATGTGTGGGATTGGGTTTAGGATTTACTCTCTCGAGCTAAACCCAGATCAACCCAATACCCACAAAACATCAACCAAAAACCTTAGTTCTAAAACCTCTCTCTCTCGAGCAAGCCAAGAACACAAACATAGAACTGCATTTGCAATTAAAATTCTTAAATTAAACCACAATTAATGATTAAACTCACTTTTAAAGAGCATTTAAACTAACAATTTGCTATACCCATAAGCTAAATCAGCCTATAATCACATGATCACACCCCAAGAATTGGGGTTTTAGCTAGACATTATAAATATGTAAAAATAGTTACCAAATTGATTATCCATCAACTGGGTAAGAGTGAGTTCGTCTTTACAATGCTCCAATTTGATGAATCTCAAAGACCCACTTCCGATTTCTCAAAAGTGAATTTCTTCAATCCTTCAAAGCTAAGGAAAAACTCTTGAGAAAACTGTCTCCAGATACTCAAAACTTATTAATAATATCCAAGTTTGAAAAAAACTAGATTAAAGATACTAAACTAAATGTTCAAAAACGTATTTATAATTGCCGAAAATAAGCTACGAGAGCCCATTTGGTAAAGTAAGTCGGGAACACCGAACCACTCGGCGAGCTGCCCTTTGATCTTTTCCGATGGCCTTTTCGCCTTGTCATTCAGCATCCTTGGGTTCTGTAACTTTAGGCGATTTATCACTGCATCGCAAAACTACTCGGCGATGCGACGACTGCTCTTTTTTGTCGCCGATTTGGTTTCTTCCCTCAGGGCTGGGACACTGGATCTTTAGGCGGTGGAATTGGCCTATCGGTGATTCGCCAAACGCTCTTGGCAATCACCAGGCTTGCCTTTCTTCAATTCTTCAGTTTGTTTTGTTCCTTTTTGCATGTTAGTGTCCTTGCTTTTCCTCAATCCATGTACCTAAAAATCAAGGATTTTTCCATCAATTTATGACACAAATTAAGCATTTGAGGACACTAAATCTATATAAACAAAGTCCTAAATGAGTCCAAATCTCGGACTCATCAACACCCCCAACTTAAACTTTTGCTTGTCCTCAAGTAAAAGTCAAGTTCAGTAGTTCACAAAGGATGTCTTAAACAGTGCTACAAAAGACTCACCATGAATGCACACAACAACACTTAATTACTCATGCATTGATCAATTGTGCACTCAAAGATTCAAGTTGTGACTTCACCATTATCAAAGATGCTCAAGCTCACAATACTCGCTTCAAATGTAAGTTCAAGCTCAACAATGGTACTCAAATGCCCTCACAACAAAGATGATTCCATACACACACAATGTCTCAACAATTTATAGTTCCGAAATCACATACGACTCTCACACTCTCAAAGAGGAACACATGCATGACTTCACCCATAGGTTTGCCCTTATTTTCCAATCAACATTTGTTTCAACTCACTCAAGATCAAAAAGGTCTTTTCTAGGCTTGTAATGGGGCTGAGTGTAAAGGTATGGTCATTTAGGCTTAGTGGCTGCTACCCTCATGAAATGTGGTTTGAACATCACTTTCTTCCTTTCCTTCAACATTTTAATCATGCTCATAATTCACCCCATTATTCAATTTCCAATGGACTACCGGACACCCCATTTCTTTTGTATCTTTCACAACTTTATTTCACAATTTTTTTCATTCTTTTTCTTTTGCTTTTTTATTTATTTATATGGAGGGGTACCATCTTTTATTCAAGACCATGACTCAAAGGGGAATTTTTCATATTTCTTGATTTGCCTTCTCTTTTCACCACACCCCCAACTTAGGCTTTTGGCCGATTCAAACAAACCACACTTCATGATAGTTAAGGTTAATGGATAAAGAGGGGTCACAATTGTTCAAGTTTCTTCCAAGAAAAGGATAAAGCTCAAAGGGGTTCAAGCAAGATTCACACACCTCATAAGGTTGACCACAAAAAGAGGTATATTGTCAAATTGTTTCACTCATCAAAATTGTTGCCTAAGATCATTTCCAAAGCTTGCATCACTTAGTCAATCGGACAAACGGGGAAAATTCTAGGTGTCACCACACACAATGTTCAAGGTAAGCTCATCACACAAGGGATTGACACCAATATCAAACGAGATTCATTCGAGCTAGTGTGCAATGTCCATCACAAGAGACTCCATTCGATAACCGACTAGTCACAACGAGATGCAAAAAGTCCACATATTGTCTATGAAACTTAATTTGGCTTCATCGTAGCCGTGCATTCATTTTGTTTGATTAAGAGCACTATTCAAGTCATCGATATTGATCATAACCGATACTTAAATTTGCACACGAACAACCACATTCACACATAATAAGAGGTGGCAAATTTTTTCAAGATGTGTCAAAAACCATTTTCATTCAAAACAAGGAGCCACAAGCTCAAATATCTACAAGATAGAATCAACACATAATTTAAAGCACAAAAACCCAATATATATACATAAAATGTAATCAAAAGAGGCAGGTATGGAAAGACCTCACCCCACCCACAAAAGAAATATAGTTGTCCTCAAATGCAACTAAAAACATAAAAATCACAAAAACAACAGAGAGGGAGATAAATAATGATCCTGTCTACTCAGTTACTCCATTTGTCGGGGCATCAATGTCTGTTGTCACATTAGCTATAACCGCACTTGACCCAGCCATAGTGGTGTCTCTCAAGGAGGTCTGTCGGGCAGTCTCAAACATAGCATCCTCCAAGTCGGCTAGATCATCATTAATAGCCTCATCTCGCTCCCCAAGCTGCTCTTCATCCGTTTTCGCCTCTAACTCAACAATAACCACATCATCCATAGGCACATCTCCGGTGGTAGTCGAAGGCATATCAGAATTGCCTGGAACACCCTGAGCCTCAACTGAATCAAAAAGAGAAGTGAAGTCTGTGGACTTCAGATAGTCCACATCCTTCCTTAAATCTGAAACCTCGGCTTTCGAAGCCGTCACCTTGGAAGTAACCCTCTATCCTCTCTCACATATCTCTACTCTCATCGTGAGATCATTAATTGACGTCCGCAGGGGTGCCAACGCAGTTGAAATAGCCTGCTCAATCATCCAGGTCACCTTGGCCTCTAGCCTAACAGTCTGCACATCGGCAGAATGGGCTAGGTGCCCCATCTTAAGGAGCATGGCCTGAGTGATTCTAGTGGGCTGGGAAGAAGAAGCAGAACCTGGGGCCTGGGAAGGAGTGGTAGTGTATGTACCTGAAGGCCTGGAGGTTAGAGTAGGCAAAGGTGACCCTGCAGGTATGGACTCAACATCAACCTCTGGGGATGTATCCACTGGAGATGCTTTCCTCCTATATGCCTCATCCCATGTGTACTTAGACTCTATGCGCTGGATATCAGTAGAGGATGTGGGTGTGACCTCAATGTCCCTCTTCTCATCACGAGGAACTCCAACCTGCCGACATAGTTCTGTGATAAGCACTGGGAAAGAAAGGGAAGTCTGGCGCTGTTTGACCCTCATGGCCATCTTCTGCTCTACGATCAACCCTAAGTTTAGCCTCTTCTTGGCTATAATCGACCCGAGACAAGCCGCCTTTGGGTGGCGGAGGACAGACTCATTCTGTGAAGGCATGATGGAGCTAGTAATGAACCCGAACCAATTTCGAGCGGCGATGTTCAAGTCCTTCTTCTCAATGGGAGCTCCTGCCTCAATCCACCTCGGGGTGGTGTCAGAGATAAGGGGAGCTAGCCAGCCCTTTAGGTCATCTAGGGTCTGTGCTGTAGTCAATACCTCATACTCATGCTCGAATCTTGTAGCTCAGTCAAGTGCAGCATTGATATCATCGCTGTTGCATCCCACTATTCTTCCCCGTACCACTACTGATGATACTGGTCTAAAGGTGCTGGCCTTCTTCTTTCCCTGGGGCACCAACTCACCACAGGTGGTGTAGAACTCTCTGACCCATGTAGGGATGTATGAGCCTCGGGGCTTGGTGAAAATGTCAAATTTGTGGAACCGGAGAGTGTCCCCCACCACAAAGTACCTGTCCATGACCCCATTTATGGATAGTCACTTTTCCTCAAGGATGGTCCTCAGTCCCTCGGCCTTTAGCCTGTTGAGTAGCCGGGGAGGACCCTGAACTGGTGGCACTGGAACCACCATCTGTGCAGAGCTGGAACTGTGTCAGCAGTAGGAGGGGTAGACTCCAGGATCCTAGACGGATCTTGATGAACTCTGGCACGAATCACAGCTTGTCGGGTCTGAAGTGGTTGGTTATCCTCAGGCTTGGAGAATGAGGCCTCTGAGTGTACAGCCTCCACATCACTGCTGTAGTTGTGCTCCAGTCTCTCTGCTACACGTGTTTCACCGTTGCCCTTACCTCCCTTCAGATGTGCTTTCTTCCCCTTTTTAGAAGGAGCAACTGCTCTCTCATTAATTGCAATGCCTCGTGCTCGTTTGCGGGGCGACATTGCACTCTCGTCCCAGTTGGTCCTAGCCATATCTGAAAAACACATTAGTAAAAAAGTTAGCAATAATTGAAGAAAAATGCAGAATACAGGTTGCAAAAAGACTCGTCGAACCGATCGGCGAGTCACTTTGCACGAGCCAGATCAGGCTCGCCGAAAGGACTAGCTTGAAAATTTTCCAGGAAAATGGCAGATCGGCAATGCGCAAGTCCCTTCGGCGAATCGCCGACTGATAAAGGCTATCAAAGATACTTCATCCAATATAAAGCATCAACGATCGTTCAATAATAATATAACCTAACTAGTGAGTTGGGGTCGAGTCCTAAGGGAGTGGTTCGTACTCAAGAATCAATAGAAAAGCATAAATATGCTCAAGTCAATCATAGCTAAAAAAAAAATATGAAGAAAAATATAATTCAAGTATGGGGTGACACAAGTGTCAAATATCAAAGGGGGTTTGTTTGGAACTAGCAGCTAAAACAACAAATAACACGAAAATACGAATATGGAGATGGGATTATTGGGATGTGATTGGATTATGGGCTAAGGTAAACAACCGGTAATTGAAATTAATAGTAAACAACAACAAATCAGTGAATAAGCTAGACTTTAGTGGGAATAAACTTTCTCTCGAATAATTTACCCCGAATCAAATTGGTTTCTCTCAAACACCAATCAGCAGCAATAAAGCACAACCTTCACTTTAGTCCATTCACTCTCTTGAGTTGAATGTGTGGAAAAGGGTTTAGGATTCACTCTCTCGAGCTTAACCCATGACAACCCAATATCGACAGACCATCGATTCAATAATTTTGGTTTTAAAACCTCTCTTTCAAGCAAGCCAAAAACGAAATTAAGATTGTATTTGCAACTACAACCCATTAAATTCAACCACAATTACTGAACGAAATCACTTTTAAACAACAAATAAACTGTCAATTAATAATACCTAGCAGTTAAATAACCCATAATCACATAATCACACCCCAAGAATTGGGGTTTTAGCTAGACATAGTAAAAAGGTAAAAAACGTTACCAAGTTGTGTTTCCATTAACTAGGTAGGATTGATATAGTCTTTGCAAAGGTCTAAGATGAAGAATCTTCAACACCCACTTCCAATTTCTTAAAAATGACAATCTTCAAAACTTCAAAGCTAAGGAAATATTGTCTCTCTATGCAGTTGTAAGCTCTAAACTTCAAAAATTGAATAATAATATGATTCAACAAAAGATAAAATACTAAGCTAAAAATTTAAACAAGTATTTATTGTTGTCAAAAAGTGTGCTGCGAAGAACTGTTCGGCGTAGTTAGTCGGGATCGCCGATCCACTCGGCTATCCGCCCTTTGGTTCATTCCATCGCCTTTTTGCTTTTTCCTTCTACATCTTCAGGCTCTATAACTTTGGGAGATATGGCACTACATCATGGAACCGTTCGACGACTCGCCGACTGCTCTTTTCTCTTGCCGACTGCTCTTTTCTCTCGCCGACTGCTCTTTTTTCTCGCCGATTAGATTTTATCCTTCAGGGCTTGACTGTCTAGAACATTAGGCAAGACCATGGCTGTTCGGTGACCCGCCTAACAGGTTAGGCGATCCTCAGGCTTTCTATTGTTCGTTCTTTCAACTGCCTTGTTCCTTTTTGCTCAATAGTGTCCATGCTTTGTCCCTCAATCCAATTACCTGAAATTCAAGGATTTACATAAGTTATTGGCACGAAATATGCATTTGAGGACACTAAATTTATTCAAATAAAGCCCTAAATGAGTCCAAATCGAGGACTCATCAACACCCCAACTTAAACTTTTGCTTGTCCTCAAGTAAAACTCAAGTTTAGCAGTTCAAAAAGGATGTCTCAAACAGTGCTACACAAGACTCAATCTTGAATGCACACAAGAAGACTCAACTTACTCATGCAAAGATCAATTGTGCACTCAAAGATTCAAGTTGTGACTCACCATTACCAAAGAATCTTAAGCTCATCATACTCGCTCAAATGCAAGTTCAAGCTCAACAAAGGTGATCAAATGCCCTCACATAAAGAATGATTCCATATTCACTCACAATGGTTCAACAATTTAATGTTCTGGAATCAAATGCAATGCTCACACTCACAAAGATGAACATAATGTATGATTTCACCCATAGGTTTGCCCGTATTTTCCAATCAACACTTGCTTCGGCTCACTGATGTGCCGCAAAATCGTGGCACATTTGATGCTTAATAACTATGAACTAATACTGGAATTAAGTGATATTTTGGGAATATTTGATGGGTTTGTTAATTGTGTAGGCAGAATCTGGGTTGTACAGAAAAAGAAGCAGAATTGATGTCGATCAAGTGAAGTTCACGGCTATTGTAACGAACCGTTAACTTCATAATGGTCCATGGTTGAGCTCGTAAAGGTGGGGCAAAACTGGGCCTTGAGAAGATGAAGAGCAAGAACAACCAAGTGAAGATCACGGAGGGGTATATGGGCCGTTGTCCTTACCACGGACCGTGGTACCTACCGTGAAGCGGAACGAGTATAAAAACATGAAAGAGTTGAAAGAAGGTTGAAGCCCAAGTGAAGACCACGGGTGACTTCACGGGCCGTGGTCCTCACTACGGATCGAGGTAGCTCTCGTGGTACATTTTCTAGTGACCAAGTTTGAAGACCCACTCTGGGGAAGCTCTAAGGCAAGACCACAGAGGTCTTCACGGACCGTGAAGATCTTGACGGGTCGTGGTAGTGGCCGTGACAAGGCCCGACAATTTAGTCCTAACTTGATTAGGACTCATTTTGAACTTTCTATTTTTGAATTACTTTAGGTCGTTTTGAAGGGGGGATTCATTATCTGATTTTTACAGAAAAAAAGAAGAACATGGGCTTACTTTGAGTTTGAGATTTTGGGATTCAGATTATCGTCATCGGTTGGAAGTTGTTCATTTCGATCTTGAGATTATCAAGTGGTTGTTGATTTACCAGTTATTTTTGTAAGTACCTCTTAACATGTTTCATTATCCAGTATTGATTCTTTGTGTATAAACATGAGTGGCTAAATGTCACGACTGGGTGTGTGGGATCTATGATGACATTCTAGTTGGGATTTCGTAAAATGAGTAAAAGGTAATCTTTGTTTACAACCTGTAGTTTACAGCTTTCATTATCATTTTAGTCTATTGAGTGCACGCTTTAGACAGGCCTGTATATGGTGTTTGTTCGAGAGAAAAGCATTAGTTGGGAAAAAGCTAAGCTAAGTTTACGAATTGGAGTTAAAGTTGGATTTCAAGAGAAAAGATCTTTAACACCATATCAAATTAAGCGAATTCCAATATCGATAACACTTTAAGTTTGAGAGAATTAGAGTGAATATTATCTGATTAGGTTGAGAAGCGTTAGATTTATTTAATTGCGAAGGTTCTGTAAACATTGATTTACTTGACACTCAATTTACGGGAGAGCATTATAATCGATGTCATAATGAACACAAAACCTGGTTTCCTTAAATTGATTGAATCAACTTACAACAAGATCTTTTGTGAACTGCATAACTAAGTTTTACTAGAATACTTTTCCATCAGACCAAAATTTACTTTCCTTGTTAATTGTTTAGGAAATAATAACGACAATTGAGTAAACGCGACAGTGAAATTTTATCTCTAAAGAAATTCTCTGTGGGATCGACCTCAACTCTGGTTGAGTTCTGTAAATTGACAACAACCATTTACATTCCTTATATGGGGTGCAAGTTTGGACGTATCACTCACTGAAGATCAAAAAGGTCTTTTCAAGGCTTGTAATGGGACTGAGTGCAAATGTATGGTCATTTAGGCTCAAAGGCTGTAATCCTCATGAGATGTGGTGTGAACAACACCTTCTTTCCTTTTCTTCATCATTCTCATTAAAGCTCAAAAGTCACCCCTTATTCATATTCCATGGACCGTTGGAAACCCCATTTCTTTTTGCATTTTCACACTTAATTCCACAACTTTTTCTTTCTTTTTCTTTTTCATTTGTTTCTTCTTTTTCATCTTTTTCATCTTTTTTTTGTATGGAGGGGTTCCATTTTTCTCAAAACATGGGTAAAAGGGGACTTTCTTGCACTCCTTGATTTACCTTCTCTTTTCACCACACCCCCAACTTAAGCTTTTGGCCTAAGTTGGCTATTCAAACAAACCACAAATCATGAGGATTATGGGTAATAGATCAAGAAAAGGTCACAATGTCATCAAGTTTCTTTCAAGAAAGGGTTACGGCTCAAAGGGTGTTCAAAAGGGGTTCACATACTCACAAGATAGGCCATACAAAAAGGTATAATATCAAATTGGTTTACACCTTTTAAAGTTGCCTAAGATCATATCAAGAGATTGCTTTACTTAGTTAACCGGACCAACGGGGTAAATCTAGGTGTCATCATATATGGTTCACGGTAAGCTCTTCACACAAGGCATAGGCATCAATGTAAAAACAAGACTCCACACTTTCGCTAGTGTGCAATGTTCATCACAAGAGACTCAATTCGATACTTGGCTAATCACAACGAGATGCAAAGAGTTCACATATTGATTATGCAACTTCATTTGGCCTCATCGTAGCTGCACATTCATTTTTGTTCTATTATGAGCACTATTCAAGTCATCGATATTGATCAAAACCGATACTCAAATTTGTAAAAGAACAACCACATTTAATCACAAACAAGAGGTGGCAAATTTTTTCGAAATGGTCAAAAATCATTTACAATTAAAAACACGAAGCCACAAGCTCAAACATTCCACAAAAACCAGTGTACAACACAATTTCAGCTCAAAACCCAAATATATAAACAAAACCAATATTCACAAAAGGTCGCACAAAAGTTGGGCCTCACCCCACCACAACTAAAGTCATTTGTCCTTAAATGCAAACAAGAATATTCAAAAGTCAAAATAAAAGAAAAGTCGAGAGGTCGGTAAAAAGGGGATCCTATCTACATAGTCGCTCCATCTGTCTGGGCATCAGTCTGGACTTGGGCATTAGTTCCCGGAGTCACCTCAGAAGGAACAGTAGTTACACTAGGAGCAAACAAGGGAGTATCCACTAAGGAAGCCTGCATAGCAATATCTACCATGGCCTCTTCAGTCTCAGTCAGGCCCTCATATGAAGCTTCCTTAGCCACCTCAATCAACTCCTCATCAGTCTCTGCCTCATATTCGGGATCAACTGTGTGCTCAACTCTAACTTCATCTCCGGTAGTAGTTGGAGGCATATCTGGCTCATTTGGGATCTCTGATGAGTCATCAAATTAGACTCATTCAGGGCAATATTTTTAATAGAAATTGTATCCTCAAATTCTTATTTTATCTCAATATTTGATGAAAACCTTTAACTTTCAGGTATTTGAAGTTTTAAGGAAAGCATGGACACTACGTCACAAAAAGGAACGAAAAGGCTGAAAAGAATGAAGAAGTGAAGGCCTGAGGATCACCGAGTCCACTTGGCGAGTCGCCGAAGGGTCTTACTTCGCCTTTTTTTTCCAGTGTGCTGAGCCCTGAAGAAAAGGATCAAGTTGGCAGTAAAAGGGAGCAGTCGGCACATCGCCGAGCAGTTCCGCGAAGCACTATTGTAACGACCCGAGAGCACCCCCAAGTCGTAACATGCACACTCGACCTCTCGGAGGTCTAATACAAGCCTCTTAGCATTCATTCATCGCATTCGGTAATAAATATCGTAAGGAATTTAAACACTTTTTAAAACAAATTTATAATACTCATAAAATCTTTCAAATGTAACGAAGTAGAATTTCTAAGTCTCATGTACCATCTTAGACACGAATAGAACATCTTAGGGGGACGACCCTTTACAACAAAATATAAGTCTTATACAATGTCTAAGTGGAAATACTAGAAAGATAACAACTATGTCTTCGAATATATGAGGACATACCAATCTTCTTGAGAAGAATCAATATCCCAAGTTTCCTCAAAAGATCTCCTCACTTGCCACCACCTACACTTGTAACAATAGAGAGCTATGGAATTAGTACAATAAGTACTAAGTATGATAACCATGCA
>JAJOOE010020477.1:0-14339 GCA_036250405.1 Solanum raphanifolium
TAGGTGATGGTTCCTATGTGAAGACTATGTCTTATGGTGTGCTTATGACTCTATGAATATATGCGGTTGGATTGATGAAGGCTATATGTAAGTTCACCTTTGGTAACCTTAAGGTGATACATTGCACCAAGTATTCCCTAAGGGTTGCTTGAGGAAAGGAGTTAAGATAAAGAGGAAGGTAATGTATTGTATGCATTGAATGTGCCTAAAATGTTATAAGTGGCTCTATGTGCTATTATGAATGGTTTCCATGTGTATGATGATGTATGTGGTTTATATTGTGCCTATTGTACTAAATGTTCTTGAAGTTTCTCTAAAAATGCATGATGCATGGTTTCCAACTAAAGGTCCCTTTTAAAAGCATGTTTTTGCATGGTTATCATACTTAGTGCATTATTGTACTAACACCATTCTTCTTCATCTATTCACACCAAGTGTAGGTGGTGGTGGCTAAAGGGCCTTTCCTAGAAGTGATGAGCTTATCTTACTATTCCCAAGTTCGGGTGTGTCCTTAAAGATTCAAGGACCTTTATGTTAAAGAGTTTCCTTAAGTTCTATGTACTAGATAGTAGTTTCTTTTGTATTGTAAGGGTTGTGTCCCTCTTGTGTTGTAGTCGTGTTTTAAGATGGCTACTTTGAGACGTAGTACTTCGATTTTGTATTAAAGGTTTAAATGAGGTATGAAAAATTTTAAATTTTCCGCTATTTTTCTATGATAAATGCTATGACGAATGCTAAGGGCTTGTATAAGACCTCCGAGAGGTCGAATACGCCGGTAATGGCTAGGGGGTGCTCTCGGGTGGTTACACCAAGTGGCTATAATAATTGAGGAGAAGATGCTCATGAGAGCTAGAGACGAGCATACATCACTACATTTCCCTGTTCTAATGAAGCGACACTGTGAGGCAGCCAAAGTCCCTTTTCGGGAGAGGTATTATGTAAGAGTTACACCCACCTCATCCAATGACATTCGAATGATCGAGGTTTCTTATCTGATAGATGATGTGGCAAGAAGGAATCCACCACAACTTAACACCACACTGGTAGTGGATCCCACTACTTTGGAGTGAGATACTAGTCACCCTGCTCCTACTGTGGAGCAATTAGGTACCCCTCACCCTTCTTCTACGCCTTCTTGATCCTCGGCATCATCGACCTCGACTTCCCCTCCCCTATATATTGGTCTTCGTTCACTAATGCATTAATTTATCAAATGGAAAACCTTGCCCATTCTATTTATGTTAGGGAATATAGACTTTAGACAGAGGTGCATGCAATGATTACCACGACTATTGAGATTGCTCTGTATTTAGTGCAAGTTAAGGTTGTTAGTCATATAGCTACTATGGTTTCATAAGGAGATAGGCTAGATAACCTCAGGTTGAGCCACGTGAGCGATGTAAGGGTAGTTGAGTCGGGCTATCTGAGTTGAAGAGCCATGTAGCTGCTTTAAAGGTGGATGGGGACCAGTTGAGGTCCACCGATAGTTTGATGTTATGGGGTAAGATTCCCTTGCCCGAGATGCCCACAACTGTAGGGTAGGGTAGTTGAGCATTCAATGGGTGATGATTCTGACTAGGTTGCTGATAAGGTTGATGATGGTTTTGTTATTAAGACAACTGAAGAGGAGTTTTTGATAGCTGATGAGCAGGTTAGTGTTGAGGTCTTAACTGAGTTGCAGAGTTTGGAGGTGTCGATAGTGCATGCTACGTTGGAGAGATATTGTGTGGAGACATCCACAATTAAAACTAGTGGGGTATGTCCTTTCAGATTCCACTATTCTTTTTCTCAATATGTCGGGCACAGATACCCTAATCGATGATACACCGCTGCCTCAACCCTTAGATGTGTCAGGTACTCATATGCGAGGTGATACCACTCCCTCTGAGACATAGGATCAGAGTTACTCATAGTCATAGCCAATGAGGGGTACCTTTTTCTTATCTTGTTGCAGTACTTAAAATTTTTTTAGCATTAAGGACAGTGCTAGTTAATTTTTTGTGGGGTGAGGGCATCTAGTTAATTTTTGTTTCATTTTTTGTCTTCTATGAATTTCCATGTACATTCTTGAGTAGTGAAATGATTAAGATTGCTTGTATTTTCATTGTTGATGTTCGAGGATCGATTTTGTGGAATATTGATGTCTTGGATAGTACTCTTTATCAGAAATGTATATGTGTTTGTTTTGCAAGAACAAATTAGTGTAGCTATACGTTTGAATGATGTTTTAGATTCTTGTGTTGACTAGCTGCATATTGATGTACGCCGAGTAATGAACATCACACACAAGTTTCATAATTTTGTAAAATTGTTTTAAATGATTGTGTTTGAAGTTCCAGGTGTTGTGAGATACTACTTTAAAGCATGTTTTTTTATTCCTAGTATTTGCCTTGTGAGTCTAAGTTTTTAGCCTTGGTGAATGCAAGAGAGATCTTGGGCACTAATTTTGAGAGGGAACCCAAATCTTCATATCTTTTGTGACTACCTTGTGAGGGTGTGCAACCATTTTTTCACCATTTGAGCCTATACCATTTTTTGTCACCCACAAAACCTTTTCTAAGCATTTGTTTGGTTGAATAGTCAACTTAAGCCAAAGGCCTCACTTGTGGGCGTGGAAAGGAAGGAGGAAAGAAAGCCAAGTGAAAGAGAAGAATGAAAAGCGATACTCAACCTTTAAGTTTATAGAAAAAAGAAGGAACCCTTCCTTATTAAAAAAAAAAGAGCAAAAGCATGAAAATTAAATGAAAAAAATAAAGCCTTGATAAAATAAAAAAAGTTACCAATAAATTGGTTGAAAAATTAAGGATTGAGTCTCCAAATGAAAATACTTGATGGAGCTTGAGAAGAGCTGAAAATGAGGGTAAATGCATTGAAAAGGTGAAGTCACTGAGCAAAATAAACCATACATTTACCCTAATTCCCGTTACAAGCCTTAAAGACCCTTGAGATATTGCTAAAATCGGGTTGTGTGATAATTGGAAAATATGGTCAAACCTATGAGATGAAGCTTTCATATATTTCTCTTTCTAAGAGAAAGAGTTGTATTGATTCCCACTTTTTTGTTTGATGTTCTTTATGAGAGCATGGAATCATTTTTTGTTGTGAGGGCATTTGAATGCTTTTTTTAAAGAATTGGTTTGCATTATAAGGGAGAAATAGTGAGCTTGAGCTTAGATTGATACCAGTTAGTCATCATTTGATGCTTTTTGAGCATGATTATGATATTTCATATACTTGTTAATAGTCTTGTGATGACACTTACATGTTGACTAGCATTGAGAACTACTGTAGACACCATTGTTCAACTTATTGTGTTCTTGATTTACTCAAGGAAAAGCAAAAGCTTATATTGAGTGTGTTGATGAGTCTGAGATTTTGGCTCAATCGAGACCTTTTTATTCCAACAAATAGTGTCCTCATGCCTAATTATGTCCTCATCTGATGTTAGTTTGATTTTTTACTGCTATGAATGCTAAAGGACATGGCAAGGATGAATCTATGAAAAAAGACCAAAATTATTGAAAAGAGTGTAAACTCCTAGCTAAAGATTACCAAACACAAAGGGCGGATCGCCCAATAGGTTGGACCTCGCCTAAAGTTACAATGCTCACTTCTGAAAATATTCAAGGTAGGTCGGCAAAGAAAAGTGCAAACAACGTTCACTACAACTAATATGATATATAGCTACGAAATTATTAGCTACGACATAAAATTCGTCATTAATTGTTCACTTTTAGTGACAAAAATCACTTTTCGTGCTTAAATATACGAGATAGATACTTCTAGTGATGAAACATAAAAGTTCGTAGAAAAGTTTTGTCCAATAATTTTCCACAAAAATATGAATTGGCGTCATTTATTGAGTACTGTCAGTCATGAATTTAAAGTTACCAGTGACACATTATTTCGTCACTAATGATGTATTTAATTTGTGACAAATAACTTTTTGTCTTAAAATTATTTAATTTGTGGACACAAAATAATTTCGTCTCAAAAAATATATTGTTACAATAGCGACAAATTAGAGTTTGTAGTTAAATATTTTGTGTTTTAGCTATAAAATTTAGATTTAATTGTGACATTTATTTTCATCACTAACAATATAAACAATTAGTGACAATCATTTTATTGCCTCTAATCAACCTACGTTTTAGTGACAACAAAAAATTGTCACAAAATATGTAAGGTGTAAATAGCGACGACTTAGAATTTGCAATTGAATAATTCAACTATTTGCTACAAAAAAATTCATAGCTATACAAAATTTTCTTTGGCTACGATTGTACATAATTAGAGAATTTCATAAATGGTCCCTGAACTATTGAAGTAGGTCTAAAATAGTCCCATAATTATACATTTATCATATTTAGTCCTTTAACTATTCATAATGTTATCAAGTTTGGTCCCTTAATTATATACTTACAATTTTTAGTCCCTTGACTATACATTTACTAGTTTTAGTCCTTTAAGTATTCAAAAATTTATCATATTTGGTCTCTGACTATTTTTTATACAAATAGTGTAGCTTTATATTAATAAAACTCGTGTCTGTGTGAAATTAAATCTTTAACCCATTTTTCAGTTGACTATCTTTCCCCACTACTTTTTCTTCAAATTACTCTTAAGAAAAGAATCTTACCTCAATGATTCAAAATAAAATTCACGGAAAAAGACGATAGAAGTCTTGGTTTTTATTCAATGGAGAATGAAATGAAATATATTATTCCTACTAATGACTTGAGAATGCTAAAATTTATCATAAAAAGAAAAATGTTATTACTTGTTAAAAAGAAAAATATTATTACTTGTTAGCTGTAGAGAGAGATTTATTTATATTTAATAGAAATGAATTTCTTGCAATTAGAATAAAATTAAAAGTTTTTGACTCACATTTTTTTATTCCAAATTTGTACTCCAACGACTTTATTAAAGGGAATTTATTTAATTTCTTAGAAGTTGAAATTTATAAAATGGTAGATTTGCCCCCATTTTTTATATTTTTTTTATTTTAATATAAATTAATTTTATTATTCTGTTCATATAATTTTAAGTAGAGAAATTTGAATAATAAAATCAAATCTTTTATTTATTTTATGTGAAATGTTTTTTTCAAAAAATTGTCACCGACCATTAACCACTAAAGAAGGGAACATTTTATTTTGAATTGTTGAGGTTAAGTTTTTTTCATAAGAGTAATTTGAAGAAAAAATAGCGGGGAGAGAGAAACAATTGAAAAATGGGTTAAATATTGAATTTCATGAAGACATCAGTTTCTTTAATATAAACATAAGCTATTTGTATAAAAAAATAGACAAATACCAAACCTAGTAAATTTTTGAAAACATAAAAACGATTAAAATAGGTAAGTGTATAGTTAAGAGACCAAACTTGATAACATTTGGGATAGTTAAAAGACTAATTAAATTTGGTAAATGTATAGTTAAATGACTATTTTAGACCTACTACAATAGTTCAAGGACCATTTATGACATTTTCACTTCATAATTACAAGTGACAACTAACAAAAAAGAACAATACAAGTGCTTCAGAAAAAGTAGACATAGTTCATTCTTTAATTGGCGTGGGGGAAAATTAAAATCAATTAATTTGGTCGATTTTGTAAGAATAAAAAAAATTCAATTCATCAATTTCCTAAATAACGCAATTATAAAATGTATCATTTGAAAAATACAATCCAGATTATAAGTACCGCGAGTAGTTACTATTCTACCACTACATCACAAATGTTTGTTGGTTCAAGACATTTCATTTTTTTATTTATTTTATACACTTTCATCAATAAAAACGATAGAAAAAATAATTTCTCAAGTCTTGGTGCCTATTTTTGTTCGTGCCTATCGATTTTGTGGTTGACCCAAAACTTATACTAAGCATAACTTGCCAAAATTTCAACATTTACTCTTTCCAAAAATAGTTCTTTCTAATTCTAGTTCTTTCTAAGGCGGGATGTTACATTTTCTAACAATTCTCTCAAAAGATCGATACCCTAAGGTCTCACCTCCAGTGCATCAAACCAACCTCTTGGTAGACCTACATCTCTTCCCATACCATGCCTCAAATGGGGTCATACCCCAATACTCGAGTGATGACTATTATTTGATGTAAACTCAAAAGAACAATAACTACTCCCAATAACCACCAAAGTTAATCGTACACATGTCCGCAACATGTTCTCAAAGACCTTGACACAACCATTAGGAGGAACCTTTTCTCACGTACCCATGATTAAATTTTGAATCAATTCTGGCTTTAACCAGAAGTGAACCTAAACCAACCACCACATAGTCCTAATGCACAAACTATCATAGATCTTATCAATATTTCCTTCTCACAACATAAACTTTCCACTAGCTTAAATTATAAAAATTTGATCCTTAGACATCATGTACTCATTAAGGTAGAATCAAACTTATCTAACTCAAAGAAGGAAATGATCAAGTAACCACGCATCTAGTGATACGCCCAAGCATACAAAAGCTCTAACAACACTGTTGAAATGCTAGTAGTAGTTGTGATTGTAGATAATCATTAAGAACGATATAACTAGACCCGATGGTCCCCACATTCAACCACACATAATTTGAACATGCCATCGACAATTAGATGAATATTAAGACTGACGGACAACTATAAATACGCATTGTAGCTCTTCTATAAATGCTCAAAAGCAAGGTCATACATGCAGAACCACTGAAATACTTTAACAACTCCAAGACAACACCAAATATATTATCTGAAATAGCCACTCTACCAAACGTCCTACCCAACCAAGAGGACATTACAAGATCGGTACACCCCATCCACCACTAGATATCCACCGAAAAACATAAAAATATGTGAGGGCATAGCTAGTGTATCATGCTCTAAACCATGTACAAAATGAAATAGATGGTCACATAAGAATGTACAATACCAAGGTGAAAGAACACTAAATGCCTCATCTAAAAAGCTCATATCAAGCATTTCCATTTAGTTGACTCCATTTATTTTTGTCAAGACCCAGGGGTACCCCCTAGATGTAACAAGGCACATATAACCCCGAAAGGCACCATGTAAGCCACTTAGCATATCATAACATAAGCATAGAAAAATAAAGAGTAAAAAAATGCATTTCAAGTCCAAAATTTTCATAAAGGAAAGCGGAAGTCTAGACTTGTCTCAACATAGTTATCTAATACAATACTTGAATCAAATAGGGTCACAACCCATACAACATAATCCGAAAAGAAAATACAAGAAAAGAACTACAAAGATAACATCCGTCCTCGAATCATGAGGACTCACCAACAAGCTAGGAGAATAAGCAAATCCAAGCTTTAGCCACAATGATGATCGCCTTGAGAACCGGACCCTACACTTGTGGAAAAGGTAGGAAAATCATGGGTTAGTACAAAAATGCACTAAGTATGATAGCCATGCAATAAATCCTTGAAGACATGCTAGAAGGGACATTTTAGTTGAATGCATGCAATTTACTAAGTTAAAACATCATTTTGAAGGTAATGAAAAAGCATAAGTCATAAGCATATTCATTACGTTGATCATCATATCATAAGAGGAACATACCATAAATACCCTCAAAGCATACTTGTGCAATGCATGAATAAGACCCCATAATCTCACCCATACTAAGTAAAGCTTCTTCAGTAAATATAGTTCATAATTCATATTCTTGTTCATACTATCATAGTGGGGATAAGCCTTAACCGACATAGACCATGTGAGCTTAACATGGAATCTGATGTCTACCCCACACCGAAAAAGGGTTGTCTTACTTGCCTAAGGTAGAACCATACTCTTATCTTAGGTGGATCCACTAGCTAAATACCTATGAGGGCACATAGTTTATGGTACATGGGGATTGCTACTAGAAACCCGACCTTTACTATCGTAAGGGCTTCCATCCCAAGAGATTGCTCCTAGAAACTCGGCCTCTACTATCGTGGGGACTTCCATCTCATATAATTATCCACTTGTGCTAAGCATTAATTCCCACAGAGTTCATATTAAGTCTTGACTTAATTCATAATTATGGAAGGAATGTCCTGAACCTCAATCCAACCTAATTCATAAGATAGCTCCTAGATTCAAATAGGTGAGAAAGCCTTTCAACCTTAAAATCATCATTTTGTGAGAAAATCATTCACATCATATCATGTTCATACATAGGTGTGAAAATGAGAATAATCTTCCAACAACACACAACAAGATCATAATCGTAATCACTTTACTCTCAAAGTGTTCATAAAGCATATACATAAATCTCTTAATCATACTTGATACTCATACCTTGCCCTTCAAGGATCGCATATTCAATAAACACAACTAGAATTCACTACATTAGACATGGATAAAAATCACAATTTATGTAGTTCAATTACTACATGCATAATTCTATAATATTCTACTTGCATCAATAAATACCCACACTTTGAGACCCAAATTGGGAAAATAGGGGAATTCATGTGTCCTTGGGGAATTCAACATAAAACCATATAAAATCATCAATTTATCCATAATAAAACATAATTCAATCATTAAAAACAAATTTGAAAGGAATTCATGAGATTGAAGTTAATCTCTAACTTTTGTGATTTCTAACTTTGAAATTGGGGGTTTTGAAGGGACTCCATGGATGAATTATATCCATGGATGAAGAGCTACCATACCTTAGTTATGAATCCCCATGAAATTGAGTAGAAAAACCTTGCTCTTTTGAACCTTAGGCCCCAACTTCCTTCTTCTTCTTCCTTGAGTTCTAGAGAGAAATTTTTGAGAGGTTGAGTTCTTTTGGGATTTTAGAAATAATGATTTGGATGAGTTAGTTTAGGTGTCTAAAAACCTTATATAGTTAGTCTAAATTAGAATAAAACGACGTCATTTAATATTAATTAA
This sequence comes from Solanum raphanifolium, assembly GCA_036250405.1. Taxonomy (NCBI): domain Eukaryota; kingdom Viridiplantae; phylum Streptophyta; class Magnoliopsida; order Solanales; family Solanaceae; genus Solanum; species Solanum raphanifolium. The sequence goes on from JAJOOE010020477.1 coordinate 8,917, forward strand.
AACCATAAAACCCCAAAGTGCCCCTACACTTAACTACCAAAAAGCAGTTCCAGGCCTCACCCACGACCCAGCACTGACGGACCGTGGTTGGACCCACGGCCCGTGCTGGTGAACCGTGGTTTGGTTCTGGAACTTGATCCTTGGAGCCTTGATACACGACTGCCCACCCACCGGCGTGGATGGACCTATGGGAAGTAGGTCTCCTTCTTGGGTCACTGTCCAGGCCCTTATCTAGGGCCTTCCTCAAGGACCCTTGGTTGGTCCTTAGGGGTTGTACCTTGACGTTCTAACACGAAACCCTTTATTTCTAAGTACGGGGAGTTACATTTACGATGCTTACCCTCATGTCAAGCTCTAGTTTAGGCTACTAGTTTTCGGGGTGTTACAATATCTCCCCCTTGGGAACATTCGTCCTCGAATGATCATCTAGACACCTTACGGAAGTAAAGACTCAAGACTAGCAGCCCCTCATGCATGCAACATCAAAATAATGCAAAATTCAAAGGAGGAAACTTGAACTCCATCTCAAACATAATCAATGCATCACAAGGAAGTAGGAACTACATCTAACAACCCATTATGCATGAAAACTCAACATTTCTAATATTCATAAGAGGAACTGCCTTCTCCAAACTAATAGCATTCTCAACACAATTTTATGGGGCCTTTATGCAACATATTTTTAAAAAGTACAAGTAAAGCATGTTCAATAACTCAACTCATGAAGTCAATAAGCAACCCATACTCAAGGCACAACCACATGAGGAACACCAATTTTAAAACTTATTTTCTTACTAAACATAATTTCTCAAGAACATGCATAACAAAAGGAAATCATGAAAAAACTCACATAACACACATGACTCCCAAAACAGGGAAAACTCAAGAGGAACTACTTACCTCAAGCTTGACTAGGAGTAGAAGGAAAGAGATAAGGATATCGATATTTCATATCGGCCTCGACTCGGCCTCCCAAGTAGCACCCTCAACTAATTGATTTCTCCATAAAACCTTAACGGAAGCTATTTCCTTGTTTCTCAACCTCTTAACTTGTCGGTCTAGGATATCTACCGGAACCTCTTCATATGAAAGACTTTAGTTAACTCCCAACCCTTCACTTATTTCTCATAGACAAGGGAACATTCACCTTTAGTCAATCATATCAAGGAAAGCAACTTATAGCAACAATCCAAGTTAAGCATACATCATACAAGTAGTCCTCATATCAAACATACTTGACAACATAGTCATGAGCATATTCATTACATAGATCATCATAACATAAGAGGAACATACCATAACTACCCTCAAAGCATACTTGTGCAATGCATGAATAAGATCCCATAATCTCACCCATACTAAGTAAAACTTCTTGAGTATCCATAGTTCATAATTCATATTCTTGTCATAGTGGGAAGAAGCCTTAACCGACATAGACCATGTGAGCTTAACATGGAATTCAATGTCTACCCCACACCGAAAAGGGGTTGTCCTACTTGCCTAAGGTAGAACCATTATCTTAGCTTAGGTGGATCCACTAGCTAAATGACCTACGGGGGCACGTAGTTATGGGACAAGGAGATTATTACTAGATACCCGGCCTCAACTCACATGAGGACATCCATCTCAAGAGATTGCTCCTAGAAATTAACCCGACCTCAACTTACGTGAGGGCTTCCATCTTATATCAATATCCACTCGGTGCTAAGCATTAATTCCCACGGAGTTCAAAACAAGTCTTGACTTAAGTTCATATTCATGGAAGAATGTTTTGACATTCAATCCAATATAATTCATAAGATAGCTCCAAGACTCAATAGGTAAGAATAACCTTTCATCCTTAGAATCATCATATTGTGAGAAAACCTTTCACAACATGTCATATTCATACATAGGTGTGTAATTGAGAATAGTTTTCCAACAACACACAACAAGTTCATAATAATAACCACTTTACTCTCAAAGTGTTCTTAAAGCACATACATAAATCTCATAATCATGCATAATTCTCATACTTTACCCTTCAAGGATCAACTATCATATTCAAACAACACATCTAGAATTACTACATTAGACATGGATTATAACATGATTCAAATAACTCAATTACTACAAGCATAATCTCATAATTTCCTTCTTCTATCAACAAACCCACATCACAAGATCATAATTGGGAAATAAAGGGATTTCATGGATTCTTGGGGATTCAAACATAAAAACCATAATAAATCATCAATTCAATCATAATATAAAGTAATTAAAGCATTAGAATCATTTTTGAAAGGAATCCATGACTTGGAGTCAAACTCTAGCTTTTAGGGAATTTCTATCTTTGAAATTGAGTTTGGAAGGGACTCCATGGATGAATTATATCCGTGGATGAAGAGCTATCATACCTTAGCAATGAAATCCAATGAATTTGAGAAGAAAACCTTGCTCCTTCTACCCTAGCTCCAACTTCCTTCTTCTTTTTCCTTGCAGTTCTAGAGAGAGCGAATTTTGGGGAAAAGTTGGTTTTGATTTGGGATTTTTGAATTATGAGGAAGATGACTTAATTTAGGGGTCTTAAATCATAATATAGTTAGTCTAAATTAGTATAAAATGACGTCACTTAATATTAACTAAAATCGAAAAACCCCAAAGTGGGCCTACATTTAACTGCCAAAACAAAGTTTCAGGTGACCACCCACGACCCCGCGACCATGGTCCGTGGATGGACCCATATGGTGTGCTGGTGAACCGTGGGTTGGGTCCTGCAACTCTCAACTTTCTCTTGGTCTTCCTCAAGGACCCATGGTTGGTCCTTGGGGAGTCATACCTTGACGTTGTAACACGAGACCCTTGTATTTTAAGTACGGGGAGTTATTAACGACTTTAACCCTCACATCAAACTCTAGTTTAGCCTACTAGTTTTCGGGGTGTTACATAGCGAGTCCTGAAAGTTGCCTTAGGGATATCACTTTCTCTTACTCTCAACTGATGATAGCCATATCTGAGGTCTATCTTAGAAAAAAAAGTGGCACCTTGAAGTTGAAGTTGATCGAAGAGATAATCAATTCTCAAAAGAGGATACTTATTCTTGATAGTAACCTTGTTCAACTGACGGTAATCTATACACATTCTAAGGGAACTATCCTTCTTCCTCACAAATAAGACCAGAGCACCCCAAGGTAAGACACTTGGTTGAATAAAACCTTTCTCAAGGAGATCTTTCAACTGCTCTTTTAACTTTTTCAACTCTGCTGGTGCCATTCTATATGGCGGAATAGAGATAGGACGAGTATCGGGAAGAATATCTATAATAAAGTCTATTTATCTCTCAGGAGGGACTTCGAAAAGATCATCTGGAAACTCTCTTACTACTAGAATTGACTAAATAGAATGTGTCTCAACACTAGAGTCATCAACACGGACTAGGTGATAGACACACCTCTTGGAAACTAACTTTCTCTTCTTGAGGTACGAAATGAAACGACCCTTAGTCACTACTGAACTACTTATCCACTCAAAGACTGGCTCATTAGGAAACTGGAACTTAACCACTCGAGTTCTACAATCGATTGAGACATAACAGGCATGAAGCCAGTTCATACCTAGAATAACATCAAAATCGACCATGTCTAACTTGACTAAGTCAGCAATGGTGTTCTTGTGATTGACGGAAATGGTACAATCACGATAGACTCTCTCAACTAGAATAGACTCACCAATAGGTGTAGAAACACTAAATGGCTCAAGGAGTTTCTAAGGAAGAACATCAAAATTTATCGCAACATAAGGAGTCACAAAAGATAGACTCACTCATGGATCTAGCAAAGCATAAACATCAAAATTAAAGACTTTGATCATACCAGTGACAACATTTGGTGAATCCTCTTGCTCTTGGCGACTAGTGATAGCATACATACGGTTTGCTCCTTCGCCTGCCCCTGAAGTAGCCCCTCTAGATGCAGCTCTATTTGGTGGAGCACCTGAAGAAGATTGGTCCCTATTGGCCCAATTACCACTACCTTGTCTGTTCTTAAGGAATTCTTTCATAAAATGACCATTCTGACCACACTTGAAACAATCAGTGGAGCCATCACAACACACCCCTGAGTAGGGCTGGCAAGGGGACGGGGACGGGACGAAGGGGGATGGGACGGGACAGGGGACGCCATGGCCGGGATTTTGGGGGTACCGGGATTGAGGGGACTGGGATTGGGGGGATAAAAATTCGTCCCATCCCATCCCACTATATATACGGGATGGGACGGGATCTGGCGGGATGGGATGGGATGGGACGTGGGATTTTTATTTTTTTTATATGTTTATTTATTTGTATTGAAATTATATGTTATTGAATATCATTTTTAGTTTATTTAGTTTTCAATAACATTTTTAGCTAATAAAAAATGCTTAAGTTTTCAAATTTCATATTTCAAGTTTCAAGTTTCAAGTTTCAAATTTCAAATTTGAGAAGTTCAAATTTGTATTTTAAATATCTTAAAAGAATTTAACTTGAAATTTTAAATGTCAAATTTCAATTTTAAAATTAAGTATTTTAAAGTTAGTATTTTAAAATTAAAATTAAAATGCAAGACAATAGTTATATGAAAAAGACTTGAATAAAGCCTTCAAATTTATTCAATAAAATCTAATTGCAACTTAGAACTTAGAAGTTACAATTTACAAATATTAGTGGAGTAACTAATCTACGCAGCCACCTTCTAAGAAGGGTTCTGTTTCAATAAGTTCTCATATGTAAAACTAATATTTGTTACAACTATTAGATGAGTAACTAATTTACTCAGCCACCTTCTAGGAAGTGTTATGTTTCAATTAGTTCTCGGATGTAATCTAATATTTATATTCTCCTTTAAAATTCAATTCTAATTGTCGCATCATATCGACGGTAACATCCTCCGGTGTTGGCAAACTTGCTAGAAACTCTTGTGACTCTAATTCATCATCACTAGATCCAATTACCGCATTAATCCAAGCTTCTTGTTTGGAACTTAACCTTGGCAAATTATGATTCCTCCTCTCGGCATTGACCCAGTCTCTAAATAAAACTGATGTTTCCAAACTTTCTTCCACCAATGAATGTCTATGATCGCCAATTTGAAACCTTGCCGCACTAAAAGCAGTCTCTGATACAACTGATGAAGCTTGAATAGCTAGAACATCACGAACCATTTTGCTCAAAATTAGAAATGTAACGCTCCGCCTCCTCCACCATGCTAATAAATCTTCATTGCCATCTTTGTCTTCCACTGTTTCTAAAGATTGATTAAGATATTCTTCAAAATCATCACAGTTAGTAGAATTGAGACCAAGAAAACCTCGCATATAACTTGAAATTCGAGCTTTACTCTGAGGATTAGAAGTTTGACCAACTTCTCCTTGAGTATTTCCTGTAGTTCTATATTTTTCATACAAAA
>JAJOOE010020478.1:0-16234 GCA_036250405.1 Solanum raphanifolium
TTTTTTTTTTAGAAACGAATTATTTTTTTATTTTATCTTTTTATTTTTTTCAAAACAAATTTTTACAATTATTTAAAAAAAGCTTTTTTTTTTTTGAAGAAACTGTTACAACTTGAAAGTTTAATTCTACTGTTATAACTTGAAAATATTAGTTTAATATATGTCATATATGAAATTTTCACAATATACAATATCTTACAACAAGTGTATGTACTAGGATAATATTCGTAAGATTTTAAAATAAAATATATCCTTATACTCATATACTTATAGGTTTTGGACTAAATATTTAAATTGTCTTCACATGGTATTGTTTTATTTAGGAAAATATATTTTTGACTGGTTTAAGAGTCGCCACTTAATTTTTAAGAAAAATCAAGAAAACTAATTTTTCAAACGATAAAAAAAATAGGAAATCGATTGAAAATATTTAAAGAGGGGTTCGAGGTTCCTATTAATATTCTAGGAAGGTTTTTAAAGCACCTAGAATATCCGCTAATGCGGTTATCCGACAATTAATTTATTTGGCTAAAAGTTAACTTAATTTGAATGGAGCGATTGAATTATTTTATAGTTGAGATAGTTATAAAGGGGAAAAGGGAAATATTGACCTACGACCTAAGTGAGATACTTCTTGAAATTTATTCTTTTAAGTCTTTTGAAAGATGATCGATTTAGTTAAATTGTTAAAAACGAAATGAGCGTCTTTCGGGGATTTGAACTCTTCGACCCTAAGATTAATGACAAATACTGGCAAGCAAAATAAACACAGTAAAGTAAAGAGGGAAAAAAGGTTGGGCCCAAATCTGGTTTCTGTCCGCCTGGACCAGTACTTGGGCCTATTTTCGTTTTGGCCTTTCAACCCATTTGAGTCACCTGCACCTGTCCTAAACTAATATGAGATAAAATATTATTTGGGCCTTAGGCCCAATTTTCACCTGTCCTAAATTTCTAACAGAAATAATAATAAGACGACAAGGGCTTAGGCCCAAAATGACAAAATACAACTTCTTTGAAAATAAAGGTGGGCTTTTTGGCCCAATCCCTTCAATTTCTCGATTTGTTGCTTCTTCCAACTTCGGGACTTGTTCGTCGATTTTGAGGACTGACATGGAAAGGGAATTTGAGCCTTTATGGCTCTCCCGAAATGCAAGGGGGGTAAATAGCCCACGATGGACCCCAAGTAATGACGGATTCATGCATTAAGAGGAAAAAAAGGATTAGTTTTAGTTTGAACCAATCTATAAAAAATTGATCCTAAAATCTTATGGGTAAAGAAAAATGACTAGGCAGAGAGTTAAGTAACTAAGGAAATGGTCTCAAATCTTGGGAATAAATATAGACCAACAACCACAAGATAGCATTGACACATCGATATTTTTTTAAAATTATTATATACTAATTTGAACAAGTAAGCAGAAAACTCCACCGAAATAGGATCCACATATGACAATTCTCGTCTAAATACCTAAAGCATGGAAAGTAGGGATTTGATTATAATTTATTTCTTTTTATTATTATTGTTATTATTATTATTATTATTTATTAAAATAAATGGGATATTTGGATGCATATGAAACAACTTCTAGAAATGAAATGAAACAGTAAAGGCCAAAATTTGACAAAAAACTAATATTAGTACTTGACTAACACACAAACAACCAAACCTTGTAATTAAACAATAAGCCGTTCTAGAGTTGGTGTGAATTAGGAACAGGAGAAGAATAAGAACCAAACAACTTATTAACAAACATCACGCATCACTCAGATTACCAAAGAAGGACTAAGCGACTTATTCGAACAACGAGGACTTAAAGTCAGCGATTACATCAAACATAAATAACTAATCTAAATACATGCTTCATTTAGTAACGAGGACTCGATGCTGAAAATAGGATCGGGTATAGACAAGAAAACACCTATATGTAAAGAGACACTAAATGCGATAATTAAATCAAGATGACCGTGAAAGGATTATCGATACTAAGAGAGACTCATAAAGGGAGTTTAGACAACCCATGAGCTAAATGAAAAACCAAATGAGAGGGGCAATAGCAGGAATGAACTCAAAACAAAAATCACAATGGAGAAAAATAATAGAAGACAGTAAGCGGTAAATCGATTTAAAGCATTAAACAATCGTCAATGTAGTAAAGGAACGAGATCAGGGCAGCGATGCACTTAGAAGTTAAACTGTGATAAGATAATAACCGAGACAACAAGGAGAACTTAGTGAAAGCACACTCAAACAATAACATATCAACACTAGATTTTTTTTTTTGAAAAAGGTTAAGAGTATATCAACAAGATACTAACACATGAACCCAAACAACACCATCCTAAACAACTAGATCCCACAAAGAGACACCCATTTAGGCTTTATAATTCAAAGAATTTTAAGAACTAAATAAACAGAGAATTTCATACACCTTATGATTCACATCCCATCAAGAATCATGCTGGTATGAATGTAGAATAAAACAAAATATTACATTATGTTGATTTCTATCTCACAATGCCATAAGAGAAAAGACATCTATGAAAAGAAATCGATTTATAAACTAGAGGATTAAACCAAAAAGAAAAGAATTTCATCTTTTTAGAAGCAGCGAAGTTGGGACAACGAGACTTGAACTGACTTCCACCACGAAACTCGAGCAGCAATCAAGAATTCAAAGCGGAATAATCGAGCCTAATCCCTGAAACTAGGTCTTCTTTGTGTTCCCTTAAAGTGTATTTTTCATATGCATTTTTTGCTATTTTTCCTTAAAGTATTCGGTGTATTCTTTTGCTTCCAAAAAAAAATCTTCTTTTTGTTTCTTTTTCTTGACTCAAAATTTTTCCCCACCCTTTTTCAATCTCCCTTTTTTTTTTCTTTACAATGAACCAAGAGAGAGTACATATGGAATGGAATTAGGGCAGAAAAAGTGGGGATTAGGCGGGAGTTTTTCGGATGAGAACAAAGGCCCATTAAATCAAATTTCAAAATCTTTTCACCAATTCGGTGAAGCACCTTTTTCTTGCAATTTTCGCCCATTCCGGAAGAGGAAAGGGAGACAGACGGCTGAGATGATTCGATTGTCCTTGGGGAGCGACGTGGATCGATCCCACAGCCCCAAGGACTGAATCGCTGCCTGCTGTACCATATTTTTCTGGAATTTCTTGTCGTGAAAAAAGAAGGGTAACAGGGGTCTGGGTCTGGTTGTTGTTGTTGTAATCGCTGTATGTATTGTTGGAGTGGGTCTTTTTGATAGAAAAAGGAGGTGGGTCGGGTCAGAAGAATTAAGTGGGCTGGGAAAAATGTTGCTGCTGGAAATTAGAAGAAGCTAAGGGGAGTGGTCTGGGAATGGGAAAGAAAGAGTGGGCTGCTGGAAGGTGGCCCAAAATTCTTGGTCTTAAAAATTGGGTTGAGAATAAGGTGAGGAAAAGGCTATAATTGTAAATAAAATTGAAGTGTCAATTATAGTCAAATCGAACTAATTGGTGAATCCGACTAAAATCAAAATAAGATGAATTAATCACAAATTAATTTATGAGCTTCTCAATCTTAACGAAATAAAATAGCTAACTTAATCATAAACTAAATCATTTAAAATTATAATCACAACCTAAGTTATAGTAAATTAATAAAACAAGCTTCCAAAATAATTATGCTAATAAACCAAATAGCTCCAAATTACAAATATACTTTAAACTCAGCTAATTCAATTGGAGATTTAATAAGATCTTTTTGAGATGATTTTTTTTTAATATTTAAGAAACACTAATTACATGTATAATTATGAAATGCTATAAAATTGACTAAAATTACTTAAAGTAACCTCAAAAAAGATTTTTTTTTTATAAAGCTAATTATTCTAATTCGTTTCTAAAGTTAAGAGGCTCAAAAATTAATTACTATCGGAGAGGGTCAAAATTGGGTGTCAACAGGTATTAGACTCAATATTAGGTGAATCCATTATTAATTTTTTGACGTTGAACCCCGTTTTCGATGTAGACATTATTTTTGGAACCAAAATATACATGTAAAAAGGTATTAGGAATATAAAAGGTCTCATCTTGGGTCATTTTGAGTGTATGAGTATTGAGGTTTACAACGAAGTACGAGAACTACCACCACTAACACGAATGTGACTTAGGCAAGCCTTAGCTACTTCCCGAATATCATAAGATGTCTTAATTTTTTAACGAAAAAATAAATGATCAAATATACTCATGCATCATTCGAATTAGTTTAAATATAGTGAAAAATTTCATATATGACATATATTAAACTAATATTTTCAAGTTATAACAATAGAATTAAACTTTCAAGTTGTAACAATAAAAAATTTCAGGTTGTAACAGTTTCTTCAAAAAAAAGTTTTTTTTAAACAATTGTAAAAATTTGTTTTGAAAAAAATAAAAAGATAAAATAAATAAATAATTCGTTTATGAAAAAAAAAGGTAAAAAAATGGAAATAAGTGTGTTAATTAAATTTGAATTGATTGAAGATAATTACTAATTAGCATAAATTAAGGAAATTCAAACTAATTAAGAATATTTAGTTTCCTTATTTCACTCTAATATTGAGTCTAATACCATGTGAAGACAATTTAAATATTTAGTCCAAAACCTATAAGTATATGAGTATAAGGATATATTTTATTTTAAAATCTTACGAATATTATCCTAGTACATACACTTGTTGTAAGATATTGTATGTTTCTAACAAGTTGTGTCATAGCTATGAAGATGAAGTGTCAAAGCAATTTTGTCCTCAATATCTTTTACGTACGCAACATCCCAATAATAATTATAGAATGACTTGCGTACATCACAAAAGTCATCGTCGTTTTATAAATTTCTGCCCAATTGGCTTGTACATAGAAAATTAAGATTGGACGCGGATTCAAAGCTTTGAAAATTATGAAATTATAACAATTTTAAGTTCATACTTCTTTCGTCCACTTTTACATGTTCAGTATATCAAGTGTGTGAAATTGTCAATATTAGACAACTAAAAATGAACAAAAAATTATATATAAATTGAATAAAAATTATATATTGAGTTCATGTAAACTCATACTAAATTGATAATTGATACCTTCACTTATTGGTTGAGTTCAGTCCATTATTCTGCATGCATCATAGTATGACGAGTTCAAACTCTTCAAGTCTTTGTATATTATCTGGATTATTAGTTGACATCCCTAATTTAACGTGCATTAAGTTGACTTACCTAGCTTCATAGTACTTCTCATGATTTAATATTAAATGTTGGATGTAATTAAATATTCGCTTTAGCCAAATAATTCATGCATTAAGTATGAATTATAAAAAAAAAAAGCCAAATATTTATGTTTTAAACTAATTTGGAGAACTTGAATTACAAGATTTAATAGGTGTTTGGACATAAAAATGATATTTAAAAGAGAAGAAAATTGGATGTAAGTTGAAAAGAATATTTGAAATTGAATTTGTCTTAATTTTTTTTTAAAAACAATCGCTTGAAAAATGGGTAAACCAGCTTCTCAAATTTGAAACACACATTCAAAAAAATTAATCTAATGAGAATTCATATGAATGTGGAAGCTCTAAAACTCTTATCCTTGTAGTAGTTATTACTACTTAGGAGTAAAAAACTTAAAATTAGGATCGAAATAATTTTTTATAGTTACGGGTTTGAATGAACTCAAAATTTTATATTTGTATTAGAAAATTCATTAAATATGTATAAATATTTAATTACGAATTTAATAGCTATATGAAGATTATGAGTTTACTAAAATTCAGAATTCATAAACTTTAAAAAGACCCAAAAATAAAGGGTCAACTTTTGCCACTTGATAGCGACTAAGCTGCTGCTCAAGAATAATCCAGCTCCTACCTAATAATTACTCCATCTAATAACACAATATTTCCTTTATAAAGTAATCCTTAAGCCTCATTGTCTTTCAATTCTATTCTTGAGTTCATTATTCTATAGCTCAGCAGCATGGCTAGTAGTCATTTTCTCCTACTTGTTTTACTTCTTTCTGTTTTCTCTGTTTCTGCTGATGGTAAGCTTTCTTCATTTTCTATATTTAATCATTTCGTGTTAGAAACCTTTTTGTCTCGATTAATTTGAATTCATGTCAAAAATCTACTTGTACACTAATCCAAATTCGTGTTTGATCATATATATAGGCCCATTACTAGAAACAAAGTTATTTCTATCGTAAATCAGTGGAAAACCTAGCTAATCCGAATTCACACTAGCTAGGTCTACTAAGGGGGTAAATGTAGCTATACTGAATTGAAAGGTTTTCAATTCTCATAATTTAAACTTGACATCTCTGGTTAACGATAGAGGAATACTCTTGTTCCTATATTATCTTTGTTTATTTGATCTTGATTTATTTATTTATTTTGTTACATTTTATTTGTAGTGTTTGTGAGCCTAGATTGTGGATCATCAGAAGCATACACTGATCATGAAACTTCAATAGATTGGTTAGGAGATGCTGATTACGTAGCCAATGGAGAATCTCATGTTGTACAATCCAACAACTCAATATCACACGTAATGGACACTCTAAGAGTGTTCACAACCAGAACCAAGAATTGTTTCCTAATCGATGAAATCGAAAAGGGTGGAAAAGTTCTAATTCGAGCTAGTTTTTACTATGGAAATTACGATGGAAAATCAAATCCACCATCATTTGCACTTCAATTTGATGGAAATCATTGGGCCAGTGTTACAACTATGAGTGATCAACTTGTATATTATGAGACAATTTATGTCGTTAAAGGCGATTACCTTACTGTGTGTCTTGCTCAGACAGAGGAAAATCAATTCCCTTTTATCTCAGCACTTGAAGTTCGTGGCTTGGATTCAACTATGTATAGTCATGTAGATGATAATCATGCTTTGTTCTTGAGAAGAAGAGTTGCTTTTGGTTCCAACAAAACTATCAGGTAAAATATTATACCTAGCTATACATCAATGTTATCTTGTTGCTTCTCTTTGTGTTAGTTAGAGTACTTCTATTTAGCATTAGTCAGTGGTGAAGTCAGAAATTTCGACTTGCTTTATTTGTCTAACTCAAGGAGGGAAGATCGTTCAAGTCAGAAATTTCGACTTGCATCACTGATGTAGGATTATTCATTACGGTGTGGATCTATCTGGGGGGATCAAATCGGGGGTCCTGATTTTGATACCTTGTTAAATAGATCTTGAACCTAACTTAACCCAACTGGACACTAGATCGTCCTAACTCAACTTCAAAAGCTAGCTCAAAAGGGAGGCCGATGTGAGATTCTTTTCATTCATCAGTCGGACTCCCTTCTGATCATGTAGATCCACACCAAATGCTAATAGAGACAAAATATATCTATATTTTTGGTTCTTTGTTTTATGATCATATCATCATTCTGTTTTCCGGATTAGATACAATAACTTGATATATTTTGAATTTCTAGTACTGAAAATATTCACTTTTTTTAAGAAAAGTAAAATATTGGATTAAAACGGACATAAATAAAGGGGCATGAATAGTGAAGATTCATATATTCGATATATATATGGACTTAGTTGCTACTTAACTTTCGAAGCTATACAACGTAACATTGTGGTTGTTGTTTTTACTTCATTAAACAAATTTCTTTTGAGACCCCATAAAGGTAAAATCTGTCTATGCTCTATCCTCTCCAGATCTTACTTGTGGATTACACTGAATATGTTGTTGTTGTCGTAACAAATTTCTTTTGATCAAAATGGACAGGAACACAGATGATCCCTATGACAGAATATGGACTCCTGGTTCTGGAAATTTAATAGAAACACTTACTAGTGATACCACAACTATTGACACTAGTCATGGAGATCAACCCCCACAACAAGTACTACAAAATGCAATTTCCACAAACAATTCAGTAAATATCATATCATGGAACATGAATTTTCTTCCTATTGATAATGTTATCTACATGAACATGTACTTCTCTGAAGTAACTCAACTTGATGTCAACCAAACAAGATCATTTAGAATTTTTCAAGACAATGAGTCTATCTCTGACCCAATTTTGCCACCTTATGAGGATTTTATTCAAATGTATGTTAGCAATCTCACTGTTTCACCATCCACTATTTTTTCTGTTGTGAGAACCACAAATTCAACACTTCCTCCTCTCATCAATGCCTTGGAAATTTTCACTATTGGTAATGCATTGACTGATGGAACAAACACCCAAGATGGTATGTACACCTTCTAATATTTAATCTGTTGTAGCAGATAACTTATCTTATGTTACTTATAGTCATTTGATAGTGTAAATTCTTTAACACACTTTCAACGTATAGAAATTAATCTCGATTTATGAGTTTGACTTTTATACATTTAATAGTATAAAAGAATATATACACTTACCTAAAAGATTACCATATATAATTGTCCATAGACCGTAATAACTATTGATAACTTGAAAACAATATGTATTTATTTATATTATCAGTATATATAAGTTAAATACTTTATTTATTGATATTTCTAATATTATTGAATTATATATGGGATATTATACTTATTAAAGTACTATGTTTTCATTTTTTAAATATATAGTGGAGACTTTAATATCATTGCAAAAGGAATTTGAAGTATTACAAGGTTGGATTGGTGATCCTTGTCTTCCATCACCTTTTACATATGATTGGATCAATTGTAGCAGCAGTGATCCACCTCGCATTACAGCACTGTAAGTAAACTTTAATTCATTTTAATATACGCTTTTAGAGCCGTCTAGTGTACAAAATAGTCTAAGCAGGGTTTGGAAAAAGACCGCATTCAAGGGGTGTAATGTAAACTATTTATCCTAATGTAAGCACTAGTAATTGTTTTTACGGTTCAAACACGTGACATATATGTCACACGAAGATAATTTTATTGTTGCTTCAGAGTGCGCTCCGTTTTATGTAATTGTATTTTTTTTTTGTTGAAATAAAATTAATTTACAGGTACTTGAGTAAATTCAATCTATCAGGATCACTTCCAGATTTTAGTTCCATGGATGCTCTCGAGACAATGTAATATTTCTTGTTCTTTTTTTTTCGAATTTAATTTAAATACATTTATTCCCAAATAGGGATATTTTTATTTTAATTAATTTCTAACTCTTTTTTTTTTTTTTTTTTGTGCTTCTTGGATTGCAGTGATTTGAGTAACAACAATTTGGATGGACCGATTCCTGATTTTTTTGGCACATTACCCAATCTTAAAGAACTGTTAGTATAAAAAACATTATATTCTGATCGATTTAATTAGTTTGTTTGGTCAATCTTTTCAGAAGCTAAAAGTATTTTGAAGAAAAAATCGGTTTATTTTAGAAAATAAAGTTGTTTTCTCAAAAAAATTGTTACTAACAAGTTCTGATCGATTTATTTAGCTTGTTATGATAAATAATTTTGGTTTAATTTCTTTTCAGGAATTTAGCAAATAACAAGTTCACTGGACCAGTCCCTGCTTCATTGTCAAACAAAAATGACCTAACCATAGAGTAAGCAAAAGCAACATTAAACATATCTTCTGTTATATTTCTTGAACTGTTTAGCCATTGAAAAGTTAAAAATTATTTTACATACCTAATAAAATTATTTTTAATCTTTATTATTTCCATATATAACATATCATTTTTTTTAAAAAAAAATACTAACATTTTTTAAAATACTTTAACAAAATTTGTTATGAGTCAATTTAAGCTACATATCAATTCAAAATCTACTGAACTAATATTAAACAAATCATATTTTCATTTGCTAATTTTGTGTTTTTTTTTTTTAATATATATTTCAGTACTTCAGGCAATTCAGATTTGTGCAGTTCATCTGATGAATCTTGCCAAAATAATGATTCATCATCACCAGGAAATGATCAACCATCAACTGGATCAACCAAGAATAGTAATAAGAAGAAGAAAAATAATCTGCCAATAATACTGGGAACTACAATCCTAACCTTCTTGCTTGTGTGGGCTATTGCGGGTATTTTTATATTTTACACTACAAAAACAAAAGGGCTACTACATCTCTTGTCAATCCAGGTGAGGTTAACGGTTTGGATATAGAATTGTTATAATTTTTTGGAATTCGAAAAACTCTAAAAGGTTATTTTCATAATTTTTTACTCTAAATTGTTTACTATTTATTTTTAACACTATTTAAATCCAATTAAATATGCACTAATACAAAGTTGCAATTTTCAGGGCAAATTAGTGGAGGCAGCACCCCTTTTGTAGATAGAGTCCAAATGTCTGAAAATTTTGAAAAGAAGCCAGAGGTTACTGCCCATGATCATCAGAACTCAACAAATGTTTAGCTTAACATGATTCTTAATTTCAAAAGGAAAAATAATGCAAGGTTAATTAGAAATATCAAATTTATTATTGAGTTGGCTAGCAAGAAAATAATGCATGTAATATAATGTTTAAGATTTTGTAATTTGTTGTAATTAATTAATGTTCTTGTTGTTTTTGGATCATAGTGGCTTTGTTTACCATACCATTCATCAGGATTCTTCCAACATAAATTTGTTGTAAGTTTGTAACAAAATTTATTTTATTATTAGTATTTTCGATCTTTATATTCAAACTATTAGTAAAATAATTTTTCGATATGACCTTTATATAATTTATTATATGTTGAAATAATTTCTTTTTTATTTGAATGAATTCAAGAACTTGCTCGATCATCATTTCATTTAATATGATGGGTTCTCTCTTGTGTATTATTAGCTCTAGGTTCACTTAATAGTACTCTATCTACATTGATGATAATTATTAAGGTAGTTGGCGCTAACAATTAAAATTATATCATCTTATTTGAATATCAATTTGAAATTTTCATTTAAGGGGAGCAACTATTCCTATCCCATTTATTTGGTTTGATGCTTGTATAATACGATTTGAATTTGAATGAACTAATTGGCTTTCTATTAAGAAAGGCATATTTGATGGGTCAATTTCTTAAACTGTTATTCTTTTAATATATTTATAATATAATTTAAAAAAATTGATTGGCATGGTGAAAAATGAAAATGAATAGTGTCTATAAAACAAAATAAGGATTTTATGCATTTATCTTATTTTATTTTTATTATAGTATTACCTTTAAATTCTCCTTTATGTTTATCTTTTTGTGTAACGAACAATAGTCCATTGGCATTCAAAGACCTCTTTTTTGGGTCCCTTTATTGATTTATAATTATTATAAGAGTTATCAGAAAAATATTTGAGACTTGGCAGGAGTATATCTAAATTACTTAGGGTTTTATTATCCCTTTTAACTATTTTAAAATATAATAAACACTCTATAAATGTTGACGTGAATCATGATATAGAGATTGTGTGCATACTTTCCTGAAGGCAAGTGAACAACAAAAAAATTAGACACATGCCATTTCTTAATTGATTTATTTATAATTAGTTAATACACATAATTATTGACATTAAAACTTATATATATATATATATATATATATATATATATATTTAATTGTTTTAATTTCTTTCTTTTGTAATATATTTTTTCCCTCCTCACTTTGAATAATATATATATTTTTCACTTATATTATTTTTTTTATCTCTTCGTTTTTAATTATTTTAAGAAACTTACGTGTATTTTATATAAAAAAATAATATATATTTTTAAAAGTGATACCATGTCAACACAAAAGTTACACAATAGATAATAGAGCTGAATTAAGTTAAGATGTATTGCTGAAATTTCCCTCATAATTTAACTTATGCCTTGTCTCAAAATGTTTTAAAAAATTATAGTAAATCAAAATAATTTCACTCTCCTTATAATATTAATAGGAGTAGTAATAAAACTTTATATAAAATAGCATGGAATAAATATTTTAAAGATGAAAATGGTATTGCTATTGTTGGGCTTTTGGGTTTCGAAAATGTTTATATATTTGGCCCTTTTCTTTTCCATTTCCCCCTTTTCTCTCTCTCTCTCTTTCATCAAAATCACCTGACGAAGATCAGTAGCTCGCACCTCTTCTTCTCCGGTAATCTATTCTCCTTCTCTCTCTATCTGCGCATCGATCTATACATACTTAACTATTCATATATGTAACTGTAGATTTTGTATATCCAGCAAAAACGTTAGGGTTCGTACTTACTGTTACTTATCATCTAGGGCTTTTCGGTTTTGTCCTAGTTTTCTTTTCAATTTACTTATCGAATTGTTAGTTTTTGTTTTAGCTCTATGCGGCGGCAAGTGTAGATTAGTTAGCGCTATCGAATTGTTAGTTTTTGTTTTTTGGTCGATTGAATTATGTTATGTGAATAAACTTTACTTTTATCTGTTTGTTTGAGTTTAGAATTGTGATATTTTGTATTTTATTTAGCTGGATTGTTGTGGATGTATTTACATTGTGTTTATTCGATTGGAATTTTTGGAATACTCTCATCCAAATTCGAATATTAGAAGTCGGTTATGAAAAGAAATAAAAGGAAAAAAAATTAATATTACTTATTGGAAGCTGTGAATTTCAAGTTAAGCAAAAAGGATTTTAGTTGTTGTTATTATATTTCCTGGAACAATCTGGAAGTAATTTGGTGGGAGTACACGTTTTTCATAATTTAGTTCTTATGACTTACACATGTAAGTTGTTAATTTGCGTATGGAGTGACCAGTTGCATGCTGGGAAATTTTGAAATACCTTTTTTTCGTTTAATTGTTGCTTACTTTTTTGGTGACTGCGCCATTTTGTGTGCTTTTCCATTGTTTCACTGAGTAGCTTGTTGCCATACTTGCACAATTGTAGAGTAAACCTGTTGACTGAGGTGGGAGTGCACATTCTTACATTTAGTGTTGTAAATAGAATTTGAAATTGGGATCCCCAAGTTGCATGGTAGTAACATAAGCCTGAAGCTTTTAATGGTTATTTTCTTATTCACCTTTTCGAATTTTATCTGGTGTTTTGAAGTGGTGAACTTGATTATGAAAACTGGCTTTCACTGCGTCATATGCTATGCATGTTCAGAAGTTTGTGTTTTTATGCTTCATGGCTCTCTCTTGGCATGTGTCCAGGCTTAAGTTTTGCTTTGATTACTTTCTGATGCTTTCGTCTTTCTTTTTTCGCTCAATTCGATTCTAGAGATAAATAATACTTTTTGACTGGCTGTTCCAATCACATTCCTTTTCAGATAATAGGTATTTACTCATTGGAAAGGCTTCCAATAATTTCTCCCATAACCTTTCCGAAGAAAAGGATAAGGGAAGCTGCTGTACAACCAGGAAAAAAATTCTGCATGACATCTTGACATTTCTGCAATGTCAGGATTACCCAATGTATTTATCTTTCTTGATAAAATCTATATGTATACTGCTATTTCTGTTCTCCCCTGGACCCCACTTTGTGGGACTACACTGGGTATGTTGTTGTTGTACATTTCAGTTCTGTTCTTGTATTTAGTTGGCCCCTTTTCTGTTCACTTTCCTATTCTTGGAAGAAGGACTAGGTGCTAATATTGTACAAGAAGTTGGTCAATGCTGATAGAATCTAATTTCCACCTCTCCTGGATTTAACAATTACTCTCGTATTCATGGCTGTTACTTTGACTGATCTTCCATATTATGTAGTTACGGCGTTGACCTGTCTAGTAGATGAACTGTAAAGCATCTTGCTATTGTCCCAATTTAATTGAAATCAAGCATGCTTGTCCAATGTTTGTGGCAGCATGTGACAGATGTCATTTATAAGTCTTTCGCATTATCTACACCTTTATTGCTGCTATCTGAAACTGTCAGCAGTGTTGAGGCATGGATATCAATATAGGGCTTCTGAATGCGGAAGTCAAATTTTCTTTCAATAGTTATGAAAGACTAATTTCTAGATCAGGCTGATTCACTGGGAAAATGAATGGACATCCTAAATTGGGTGTTATCTTAATTACATTGTACTGTTGAAGATAACGTAAGTTTGGTGCATCTTTGGCATCTCAGTACTATGTATTTCAGTTATGGACTTCCTATTGCGACTTTGGTGAATGTATATTCTTAGCCATTTGTAGATGGCTGGCTTTTCATCGCATGCATGCATTTATCACTCCACAGAAACCAGCTCCTTTTGCTGGATGAGCAATTTTAAGATCTAATGTCATGATTGCTTGATTATGCTGAAGGACAGTTAGGGGTTGAATATTTGAGTTTATGGTTGAATAAGGGAAGTTGAGCAGCTTTATGGACCACTTCTGCTGTTATTTGATTGATTACCTTTCTCTCTGGTGTATTAGATGTCTTGGATGACATAGTTTTTAGATGATTTCTTCTTGCATGAAAAAGGGCTGTTCTAAGCTGAATAATTTTTTAGCAGTTCTCTCATAACGTATTTCCTATTTGGTTATAGTCTTCTCTAAAGGGATCAGCTTCAAATCCTTCTGACAACACTGGTCGCTCATTTCCTTCTTCTTTCCCTCCTCAATCTGGTGCAGCTTCCCCTCTTTATCATCACTCTGGTGAGTTATTTGCTGGATTCTTATTACTTTCTCATACTTATGCCGATCTATCAATAAACTTCTTCCTCACAGGAAGTATTCAGGGGCTGCATAACATTCACGGGAGTTTCAACATTCCTAACATGCACGGGGCACTTGGTTCAAGAAACACAGCAATAAATACCGTCCCTTCCAGTGGTGTCCAGCAATCTGGAAATAACCTTTCTGGTAGTCGTTTTTCATCAAACAATCTTCCGGCTGCCCTTTCTCAGGTTTGTGTAATGTTTCTCTCATCATTATTCCATCTTTTTGTATTTGATATTACCTAAGTGGGAAAGGAAAGGAGGGAAAAGATTCAAAATCATTGTCATTTTCTCTTCTAGGTTCTCTCCTGCACTTGGTGAAGTTTATTTTGAGATGGGAAACCTTGATGGGATAACTTTTAGAGGGGGGTGGCGTGGGATTTTGATTCTGGAAATGATTTAGTTTGCTCTTTGGAAATGGATTTATTAAATTTTATTCTGGAAATGTTCTTTGTTTTCTTCTCTGTTATATGCCTTGGCGTTATTTCCTTGTATTGGATATCTTATGTGTCTGTTAGTATTTTTGTTGCAGATATCTCAAGGCAATTCTCACGTTCATTCTGGAATGACAAGTAGAGGTGGTATGAGTGTTGTTGGTAATGCGGGATATAGCAATAATGCTAGTGGTGTAGGAGGTTCTATTCCTGGGCTTCTCCCAACTTCTGCAGGAATTGGTAATCGAAGTTCTGTGCCAGGTCTTGGGGTATCCCAAATTTTAGGAAATGCAGGCCCAAGGATGACCAACTCAGTGGGAAATATTGTTGGTGGGGGCAACATTGGCAGAAGCATTAGCTCTGGTGCAGGATTGTCTGTGACTAATCTTGCTTCACGGTTAAATATGAACGCCAATGCCGGTTCTGGAAATTTAAATGTTCAAGGACCTAATAGGATAATGAGTGGTGTTCTTCAGCAAGGTAAATTAGCTTTGAATAAATACTGATTCCCCTCTTCCAGTTTGCTAGCGTCCTTGTTTTCCCTGTTGGTCCTCTAGTAATTTTTATTTATTTTATTTATTCAATTTTTTTTAGCTTGAATTACTGATGGTTTCCCTCTGGCATCAGTTAACTCCTTTGGCTTCTTGCTGGTTGTTCTCTTTTTTACCATCCAGAATTATTGAAGAGATTTTCTTCATCAAAAACTTATTGACGAGATTTTCCTCACATTTGGCAGAGCCTCAGCTAGTTTCATTCTTTTGTTTTTTTCAGCTGCACTATTTCATGCTTTGAGGTTATGATTAATTTTCAATGTAGTAAAAATGAATGTGGTATGTGCTAATTTTGCTAACCGCAAACCTTGGTGGATGAAGTTACTGGAATTATGGATTTTCCCAGTTTTCCTTATCATTCATTTTCAGACATATTTTTCCCCACATTATATCAGGTCATCTTTACTGGAAGGAAAATGGAGATATTATAAGATTTTCAAAAATTTGTTCAAGTTTTGTGTGCTGTTTCGGTTTTATTAATATATTTTCTTATTTTCTTTGACCAAACTCTACAAGGTGTTTTTTTGATAACTTCAGCCTATATTTTCTTGAGAATTTTTCCACATGACAAGTCTTTGAGTTATGAAACCTCCTTGACATTTGAAAATATATAATAACCTACTCAAGATTGTGGACTAGAAGTGATATATATATATATATATATATATATATATATATGTAAATATATATATATATATATAT
>JAJOOE010020479.1:0-22379 GCA_036250405.1 Solanum raphanifolium
CCCCCCCCCCCCCCCCACACTAAGTCTTGTTTTTAAAAATTCTGACCCGAAATTGAAGCACCTGTAACCCGTACTTCTGGTGGAAGGAAAGGGTTGATAACAACTGAGTGGGTAGCTTCCAACTGTTTGTTAACTGTTACATATAATTCCTTGTAGAGAATAATGTCAGCAAAGCTTCATATACCAGGACTGTGGAAAATGATGGTCTCTTTTGCTTAAATATGTGCAAGGTTCATCTAAGCTGCTTTGATGGATCAAATTTTAACTGGTGTCTAGGATTTATAATATAGGATTCCTTATTCTATGTTACATGGGTTGAATAATGAACTAGTTAGAGCTAAAATATATCCCAAACCCCATTGCTCAATAGCCATGTTTTATTCATGGAGTTTCATTAGGCTAATATTAGGTACTTTAAATGACAAGAAGATGAAAATTAAAAAATGGCAAAAGAGGAAAAGAGAAGAAAAGTATTCTTGACATCTTTTTTTTATGTGAGCTGAATGCTTAACTTTTAGCGCTATCCGTATTTGCTCAGTCTCTACTAATATCTCATTCTTTTATCAGAGGTTGACTCCTTGGAATGCTGTTAAAATGAGAGATGCTGTCATCAACGGGCCTGAAAACCATCCTGGTGCTGTCTCTTTTGCTGATAGAATAGCTACTGTGAAACTACCATCAAACAAAAAGATGCGTGTAGCAATATCTAGAAAATTGCCTTCTTCAAGGGGGGCAGTGACTCAATCTGGGAGGAACAATGAGTATGAATTTGAAGGCAAAGTTGTTTATCGGCACTTGCAAGATGGGGATGTTGTTCTTGTGAATCGACAGGTAAATCTTTTTTGCTTCAGTCTTCAGAACTAGTTGTATGCAGTATTTCATGCTTCCTTCTAGGTGTATTTGCTATTTTCAAATTAATAAAAGAACCTGCTGTTTAACAGATTAATCATTGGCAACTTTGATGCTATGTAATTAAGGAAAAAGAAGTTCTAATGGATATATCACTGTAGCTTTTGCTATCTATAACATGGATCACACAAGGATATCAAAGTTGATAAGTATGTGTTTGCCGAGGGTTTGAAGCAATGCAACAATGTCAGTAATTTAGCTCCATAAGTATAATGGTCCTTCCATTTGTGATTCTTCATTTACATTTAACATTTTTGCTCTTTTTGTTCATTTCCTGCTTCACTTAGCTGTCTTAGCCAGTTGTTCTAATCTTGGGAATCTATTTAGTTGGAGTAGCCTATCCCTGTAAATGATGTTTTTCCATTTTTTTTTTGGTTAGCCACCTGCCCTGGATAATTTACTTTTTGTAATGGAGCTAACCCATCTTCTTTTGTACTATTTTGCACCTTCTTGATGCGTTGTATACCACCTTACTTCATAAAAAGGAAAACCTGATAGTGTTAATACAAACAATCCACTTTATCCATTTCCTTCCAAAACCCATATCCTCTGGTACTTTAACCTGAAACACCCAAATTACGTGATAATATGCTTTTTCAATGTCTAGTTTACATAAAATCCTAGGTGTCTGTCCCCTTATTCAGAAATCCTCACATTCATTAGCAATCAACGAGGCATCCATTATCTGTCCACTTAGTGAAGTCTATTTGATGTTTGTCCACTAATTTGTACACCACCCATTTGAGTTTCTCAGTCAAATACTTAAAAACAATCTTGTAACCACTCTTCAGGTCTGAAATCCTTCAACTCTTTAGCTCCATTCTTTTTAGGAATCAAAGTCACATGTCTCATTGAAGCTTTTCTCAAAGTATTGCTGTGTGTGGAAATTATCCATAGTCTCCGTGATGTCCTCCTCCAAGAAATCCCGACATGAATGAAAGAATTTGAGTAACCACTTCTAGTACTTTTTGTTTTTATTTTGTATAATATTGGTTTGAGATGAGTTTAAATGGAGCGACATGACAAGTTAGGATTCATATAGCCGAGTCCAACTTGCTTGGGATTGATGCACAGTTGTTCTCGTATCTCATAGATGGATTAACAAATAAGGAATACGTATCCATAACTGCTTCGTGTTGTATTGCTACTCGTTTTTTCATAGCTGCACAATGGTCTAACTGGAAAAAATTGATACAGCCTACGCTTCACAAGCCCAGTATAATGGCTCACGTTGTCCGCGTACTGAAAGGAGAGAAAACTCTTCGCATGCACTATGCTAATTGCAGGTTGGAATTCTCTATTTGATTTTCCATGTACATAATGATACAAAATTTCCTTTCCAGGACTAATCTGCTCTTGTATTGCTTCAGTACCTATAATGCCGATTTTGACGGTGATGAAATGAATGTCCACTTTCCACAAGATGAAATCTCTCGTGCTGAAGCATATAACATTGTAAATGCTAATGAACAGTACATTGTTCCGACTAAAGGAGATACAGTTAGAGGCCTGATTCAGGTTTGAGTAACTAAACTGCACGTTGTCACCAACAACCTTTGTGATTCATTCTTGTTATCTGTTTATTCTATATTTCTCCTAATAATTCTGACTTATTCATCTTCTCCAGGATCATATTGTTGGTGCAGTGATTCTTACCATGAAGAATACTTTTTTGACCCTTCATGAGTTCAACCAACTTCTGTATGGATCTGGTGTGTTTGCCGCTGGGCCTGTTCCAACTTCTGGAAATCATTCAAATAAAGTTTCCGTAGTAGATTTTGAAGGTGTTGTGCAGACTGTCTTGCCTGCTGTGTGGAAACCAAAGCCTCTTTGGACAGGAAAGCAGGTGAAGACTAACGAAAACAAGCTCATTATGCACTCATTTTGAGTCCTTGGGTGTGATGTTAGCTTAATCATAAAGGTCAACTTCGTAGAGAACTGATCATTTTAACTTTGTACTTGTAGGTCATCACTGCATTACTAAATCATCTGACAAAAGGTTGTGCACCTTGTACCGTCAAAAACAAAGGGAAAATTCCATATCCATATTTCCTGAGCGAGAGTCGTCTAGTTGAGTATCAGTCAAGAGAAGAACAAGAAGATAGAACCGCTGAAAATGAGTTCTTAATTTGGAAAAATGAGCTCGTGCGTGGTGTAATCGACAAGGCTCAGTTTGGAAAGTTTGGTTTAGTTCACACAATTCAGGAGCTTTATGGATCCAACAAAGCAGGCATTTTACTTTCTGCTCTGAGTCGTTTATTTACTATTTTCTTGCAGGTTCGCTATGTTGTTTTATTTCTTCCTTCTCCTGATACGTTTGTTTTCCTTGCCATGCCTGCTTGGTGAAATCTTCATCTTAATTCACTCATTTTCTTCAGCTGCATGGTTTCACTTGTGGTGTTGATGATCTTGTCATCTTACCACATTACGATATTCGGAGGAAGGAGGAACTTGAAGGAGATGATGTTGGTGAAGAGGCTCATTGTGATTTTGTGAAGTTCAAGCGTGGAGAAATAGGTGAGTATGTCATGAAGAAGCTCTTTGAGGTTGTAAGTGTTGCTTTATCTGTCAAGTGCATATGCTATTAAGGGTTACCAGTCAGAACTGTTGTAACAACTTTTTCATTTTCCATCTGTAACAATATATATATATATATATAGCTTTCTGGTAAGGAGCTTCCTGTAATGTTTGAGTTTGAGGCAATAGTTTGACTTTTCACTGACTAGATTAATTAGGGACATTAGCTAGGAATTTGATAGTGACATTAAAATCGAAGTTATGTTGAGCTGTAGAAGCAAATATGTATCAAGTCTGAAGTAAATGATTCCATAGGTCCAGTGTATATGTCATCAGTTTGCGGATGTTTCCCAAACTTATGTGTAGGGTGTCAGTATCTCAGTTTTAATGAAGAAAATTATCATTTAGGTCTTGTATGCTCCATATGAAGAGACATTCAGTACCAGTGTCCTGTACAATTGCTTACTATTGAATTTTTCTTCGGTATGTCCATATCAATTGATGATTGATGTTGTAAATTTGGCTTGCAGGCCCTTTGGAGCTCCAACTAGAAATTGAGAAAGCAATAAGCAGCAACAAAGAAACTGCCACAGCAGCCTTAGACATGAAGATGAAAAATAAATTGGCAAATAAAGGCTCACAATTTAATAAAGAGTTGCTGCTGAAAGGATTGTTGAAACCTTTCCCCAGAAACTGCATCGCCCTTATGACAATTACTGGGGCGAAAGGGAGTACGGTAAGTTGGTAAAATTTGGGAAGCTTTCTATTTAGTTGTAATTCACAACACTCACAATTTACTGTGATGCTATGTTACTGTCTCATCCATATGTCTTGGAAGTTTTCAGTTAAAAGAAAAGGTCTCAGTAAGTTTTCACTTTACTTCAAGGCACACGGTTTGCTATGACTAATCATAGGTCATAAACCTTGGCAAAATTAGCTTCTTCTGAACTTTTTTCTACATCGTCTCTGTAGTACATCCTGCTTATGCGTTTGGTAAATTTAGGAGTGAAAGAGTTTGTACGAGGTTAATAAATTTCATATGTGGTAATACTTTATAATGAGGTAGAAACTGTTGAAACATGATTTTGTAGTGTGCGGCTGTAAGTTTCTGTAATCATCATCTATGGAACATGATCTTGAACCAAAAACAAATGTTTGGGAAAGTAAAGGCTAACCTATTCGCTTATCTAAAAAAGGGTAAAGGTACTATCATATAATAGTTGCTTGTTATGCTTAACTAAGTTATGGTTTTCATAAAATGTTACATTAACATGATCTGTAATCTTGGAAGAAGCTTGCATCTTCGCTGTTGCAGAATTCCTTAATAGATTTAGGAGCTCATGTAAACAACTGAATGTTTGCCCCTGTTGTGCACTCAAAAAGTTTATAAGGTCACATAAGAAATTGTAAATATCATAGAACTAAGAATGAACTACCTTGCACATTTTGATAAAAATAATTCGAGAAAATCTAATTGTTCGTGATCTTCCTGATTGCTTTCCAGTGAAGATGTTTGTGAATTACCTGGGTTTACATGTTAATGTACTGTAATGTGTAATGATCCGCATAAGCTCTCTGATACAAGAATAAAAGGCTCATTTAATAAGAAAAGAGTCGCATGTTAAGCATGACCTAAAAAGTTTGTAACAGGAAGCACTCTATTGAAGCTTAAATTAAATGGTTAAAACTATCACTTTTAAATGTTTTAGTATCTATCTACTTTCATGTAGGTTTTGATGTTATTGTCTGTTTTTCTACTAAATTTGTTAGCACTGATGATACTTCTTATGTTTTGGATATAGTGATGTCTAGACTATATGATTATGTTTAACCGTTTCAAAAGGTTAGACTCTTATTTTGAGAGAGAGTGTGCAGCGTGCCATAGCACAGGAAAGCATGCAGTTATAGATTTTTGGATCCTCGTCTGGTGTACTATTTAGAAGTATGTACTTGTTTAGGATTTGTAGAGTTTGTTCTGGGATGATCTGCATGATTTTGCAGGACTTCTCGATTGCTGATAAGAAATTTTTTGTTTCCATATCATTTTGCCTACACTTCAGCTTTGTCATAACTATCATTATTTTGTTGTCTCTGTGCCGACTGATGGGTATGTGTCATTTCTTTAGGTTAATTTTCAACAAATTTCCTCGTATCTGGGCCAACAAGAGTTGGAAGGAAAACGAGTGCCACGAATGGTTTCTGGGAAGACTTTACCCTGTTTTCCACCATGGGATTGTGCTTCTAGGGCAGGAGGTTATGTCAGTGATCGCTTTCTTTCTGGACTTCGTCCCCAGGAGTACTATTTTCATTGCATGGCAGGTCGTGAAGGGTAAATATATGATTTGTTCTCTCTTCGTTTTGTCATTGTGTCTAATTACTACTCATTTTGATCCCGAAAAATGTAGCCATTTTGAGCTCAGGTTCTCATTTGAGAGAAGCCTATCCTAGGACATACAATTTAAGAAAATGAAGCCAGACTTTTCTGTACAGATGGCAAGGGGAGTCGGGATGAGGGCCCACATATTCCTTTGCTAAAACAAGCCACTAAAATTCAATGGGAAGATCCTTATTTTAAAAAAAAAACAAACTCAAAATATCAATGGGAAGATCACAATGAAGATCAGCTAAATTAAACTGAAAGTAGTGCCTTGTAAACGGACTGTACATAAAATGTGGAAACTTCGGTATATGGTGACGGTATATGTTTCTATATATCTGTACTCACACACAAACATGAAGCGACATGCATACACATGCATTCTCTCAAAACAAGAGTCTAGCCTTTTCAAAACTGCGAAGTGTTTTTCAAAATCCTTTTTAAGCCTTCAACTTTATGGTTTATAGTCCTTCCGTCTTTTCCTATGGATTTTGGTTAGGGTATCTGCCAGATCTAACTTCCACCTTCTGGCCGTACTCTAGTTTTTTTCTATGGATTTTGGTGGTCTGTATGCCACATCTTTTGCCATCCTTGGGGTTTGTGCGTTTCAGACTGGAGGTGCAATTCTGTTGAACTAGTTGAGTAGATTATTTTTTTATTGAAACAAACTTCAATGCTTTGTTGAAGCATAAGCTAGCTATTAAATGGTGGCTTGACTTCTTATTAAATAACACCCATAGTTTAGAATACATCTTCATTACATTCTCTTTCTGCTGGTGAGGAAAGGGTTGAAGACTACCTATATCTCTTTATTTAGTGTTTGTGAATTATCATTATCATGTACTCCGTCTATCACTGTTCTGTTGGTCATATTTGCATGTACTTGCCTGACTTTTGGCCCCTTGTCTACAGATTGGTTGATACTGCTGTCAAAACATCTCGCAGTGGTTATCTGCAAAGGTGCTTGATAAAAAACCTGGAATCTCTTAAAGTCTGTTATGATTATACTGTCCGTGACGCAGATGGTTCAATTATCCAATTTTATTATGGAGAAGATGGTGTTGATGTGCATCGGACAAGTTTTCTCAAAAACTTCAAAGCACTGAAAAATGTAAGAACTGGAATTCGAATTCCTTCATTGATTATGAACTACCTTGATAAAATGCACAGATAATCCAAATTATTAACTTGTTTAGAGATGTATCTTGCTTTGATTTTCTTATTGAGTTGATGTAAAAATTCATGTCTACTGCTATTTATTATACATCATTTACTAAAAGTCAAATTTGCTCTAGTATCTTGACATTATGAATTCTAATGCTGTTTTCAAGTTAGAATTTTTACTTTATGTTACAGTTGATTTTACATATGGAACTGGATGGAAATAAAACTATTTTGAGGAGGGACTTAGAGCCTGTCTGGATTGGCTTTTAGCTTTTGGCTTATAAGCCAAAAGTCATAAGTTAGAAATTTCTACCTTATGGCCTTTGGCTTACTTTTTTTTATCATTTTAGCTTAAAATCTAGTGCTTATAAGCACTTTTTTTTTTGAGAAAGTTAACATTTTATAGACAACAATACACCAATGGTGTATTTCAGTAGTAATTACAACAGGAGTATACAGTAAGCAAAACCAAAAGATCTATCATCAGCTTATAAGCACTTTTTTAATTTACCCAAACACTAACAAAATGCTTATAAGTCATTTTGGCTTGAAAACACTTCAAATAAGCCAATCCAAACAGGCTCTACTTCTGTTGCTTTCTTTATTGAATAAAGTTGGATTTTGTGGATGTTATTTTGTTAGTGGTTGTGTAAGGAAATGATATATAACTTAATAATGTGTTTATTATGCCGTAATTTCTTTAATCTTTGTGTTATTAATGAACTGATTGCTTGGCATTTTTCATTTTTTGGTATTTTTGTGATTACTTCTTTGATGTTCATAAGGATTATTGTTATACATGTATATAAACTGTATCCTCTGTGCCTTAACTCAGTTATCCATTTTTTGATGTTTAGAATCAAGAAACCATTTGCCAAAAGTTGCGTCACGGACGCAAGCTCAATTCGTATATTGAGAAATTGCCTGATGGCCTGGAAGAAAAAGTGAAGCACTTCTGGGAGAAAAGGACAAAAAAGTTAGAGAAGAAATTAGGGAAGCTAGTGAAAAAGGAAGAGATGGTGAAGCAACTGAAAGAGGAGGAGGCGGACTTTCTAGAACTAGTGAGGCAAAAATACTTCTCAAGTCTGGCAGATTCAGGAGAGCCAGTTGGTGTCCTTGCTGGTCAGTCAGTAGGTGAACCTTCAACCCAAATGACGTAAGACAATATACTTCTTGTTTCTTCTCTAAGTATGTCATTTACTCTGTTGTGTTAAGTACTTTTGGACCACGGTGAGATGGAAATACGAACGGATTGGTATCTCTTAATGAAAATGCTAATCTGTGATGCCAAAGAAAAAATGAAATTAAGGTCTTCAGATCAAAATGTCATGTTACTGTAACAATCATTCCTTGAGTTTTAGGCATTTTGCTCCAGTATTGTGCTCTTGTAGAAAATAGGTTTATGAAATAAGTAACTATGGCCGTACTTCAACTTTGAGTACCTAGAGTGCAAGTTCAGTGACATAGCACGTGAGGCAGTGGTGGAAGTGAAGATTGATACACAAGATATACTCAGGAGAAGCAGTTTCAAGTATCTTGGGCCCGTTATTCAAGGTAACGGGGAGACAGATGAGTATGTCACACACCGTATTGGAGCAGAGCGGGTGAAATGGAGGCTCGCTTCAGAGATTGTGTGTGATAAGAATGTGTCACCAAGGCTTAAGGGTAAATTCTACTGAGCGGTGATTAGACCTGTTTTTGTTGCATGGGGTTGAGTATTGGGCAGTCAAGAATACACAGGTTCAGAGATGAAGGTAGCGGAGATGAGGATGCTCAGATGGATATGTGGGCATACTAGGAGAGAGATGAACGAAGCTATTCGGGGCAAGGTGGGAGTGACCGCCGTGGAGGATAAGATCAGGGAAGTTAGGCTGAGATGGTTCGGACACGTGACGAGTAGGTATGCGGATGCTGCACCGTGAGGAGGTGTGAGAGGTTGGCGATAGTGGATGTCAGGAGAGGTAGAGGTACGCCAAAGAAATACAAGGTGGAATGGGGATGGGAGTAGGTGATTTGGCAAGACATGACACACTGTGGACATGACCCTAGATATGAAGGTTGGAGGTGCAGGATTAGGGTAAAAGGTTAATAGGTTGAGGAGCGTTGTAGCACATTTATGTGAGAGAGACAGGGGCTAATCTTCTTTTTCCCTTCTCCTTACTAGCAGTATTCCTGTTTAGTACTTGCATAGTATCTTCTACTTCGTCCATTGTTGCATATTTTTTGGCTGTCCATCTTGCCTCTGCTTTATTCTTACTAATCACAGAAAATGAATGTCCCTGTTATTTTCTTGTTGTTTTGGATCTCTGACCACTCTGCAGGTCCTATTTTCAAGGTCTCCTGGGACCTGTCTATGTCAGTTAAATTGATGCATTTCAGATACACTTGCTTGAATTATTGTGGCTTGCTATGATCCGAGCTAGTCTAATAATAAAATGGTTCGTTATGATTGAGGATTTTGTACGTCAGTATTGATGCATTTCAGTCTTGAAGCTTAGTCGTTCAAAAAGTCTTGAAGCTTAGTCGTTCAAAAAGTCTTGAAGCTTGGTCTTTCAATTTCTTGCAAATTCCGCCGAGTCAGCCTAATTCTTTCGCTTACTTGCCAATTACTGTCACAGTAAAAATGTGTTCAAAAGTACTGCTGCTGTTAATGAATTCTGGTGAAAATTAGTTAAAATTTATATCAAAAGGCAAAGCGAGACGGAACAAAAGATACTGAATGCACCGAGTCATAAATGAAACTTCTCGAATATTGTGCTTACATCTCAAGGAATAATGTATCTTGTTGGAACATGTGTTTTGCCTAAATATTGAAGGTCAGGCTAGATTTTTCAGATACACTATGTTTTGAAATCCACTCATTCAAATGCAAACTCAAAGTATTAAATGTTGTTCTCATTTTCAGACTGAACACTTTTCATCTTGCGGGCCGTGGAGAAATGAATGTGACTCTTGGAATTCCACGTCTTCAGGAGATTCTGATGACTGCCTCTGAGGCTATTAAGACTCCCATCTTGACGTGCCCCTTCCTCGGCTGGCAATCAAAGTAAGTTGAACTCTCCAACAATCTCTTCATTGTTTCGAGATGTGGAAAAGTATTGACTTTTCATTTGAATCTGTTTGAGCTAATAGGTCTTTACTCCACATTGGCAATATAATGATTTCTTGCTTTTTCTCATGGATAGTGATTCTATGTAGTCTTTCTTAACAACACTTTCTTGAAATCTGTTGCAAAACCTAAAAGTTTCAAATGATCTTCAGGAATGATGCCCAGTCTCTTTTGGCAAAAGTGAAGAAGATCACTGTGGCAGATATGATTGAGAGTATGGAGGTCAAGCTTTTGCCATTATCAATCTACAACCATCAAGTTTCTCAACTATACAAGCTCACAGTGAAGCTCAAGAAGCATGATTTTGTGTCATCAGAAGATTGCGAGTATACCCTAAAATTTGTGTTCTTAAGGGAGTTGGAGGATGCAATAGAAAGTCATTTGGCCTTGCTCTCTAAAATTAATGGCATACAGAACTTCAAGACAAGCTCGGGATCAGTGGATTCAGATGAGACTGAAGAAAATGCTTCTAGCACCAGACATGAAGAAGAGATGCTGGATGATGATGAGGATGAGGATGAGGATGAAAGAACTGAAGATCTCAGTTCAGACGCACAAAAAAGGAAACAGCAAACCACAGATGAGATGGATTATGATGATGATGAAAATGAAGATGAAGCTGAGACCACTGCAGAAATTGAAGATGAGAAAAGTGAACAAACAGATGAGATTGATAATGGTGACGAAGAAGAAATTGGAGACCGTGGCAATGAAGAGCAGACGTCTAAGTTACAGTCTACGGAAGAGGATATATCAAATACCAAATCTAGTAAGTCAAAGACCAAAACAACTGTCAAACAGAATAAAAAGAAAGAAAGACGTAGCAAAAAGGATTCGGATAGGTGTGTCTTTGTTGATGTGGAGGGACTGCATTTTGAGGTCCACTTTAGATTCGTCAATGAACCTCATATCTTGTTAGCTCAGGTAATCTTCAATCAATTTTGTTCCTCTTCCAGTGATTACCTAAAGAAAGTCATAGAACTACCTTCCTTTTATGTTCTTACATGCTTTTCTTTATTCCGCACTTCATTGAGCACTTCGCTATGCACTACACACCATTTAGTTATCCTTCAGCTAGCTTATTTCGAGTAGACTATGAGTTGATCAACTGAAACTTTATTGTACAAATGTTATTTTCTTTCTGATCTGTATGCACCACTGGCAAATTGTTTGCTTTGAAATTCATTGGTCCATAATACTCCTTGTTTTACCAAGTGTTCTACTTGGCACTGCCCTGGCATATCATCTAAATGTCTAACTCATGCAGGTTGCCCAAAAAACTGCAAAGAAAGTGTATATTAAGAACTCTGGTAAAATCGACCAATGCAGAATGGTCAAGTATGAAGTAACTGAAAATACTGTGATGTGGGATGAATATCAAACAAAGCAGCAAAGCCAAGATTCTGATTCTGCTTATTGGGCCCTGAAAGCAGCTGGAGTGGATTTTGGTACCTTCTGGGAAATGCAAGATGACCTTGATGTTACTCGTATATACACGAATAATATTCGTGCTATGCTGAACACCTATGGAGTTGAAGCTGCCCGGGCATCAATCTTAAGAGAGGTCAAAACTGTTTTCGGTATCTATGGGGTGGAGATTGATTTTCGACATTTGAGTCTAATAGCCGACTTCATGACCCATACGGGTGGATACCAGCCAATGAGCAGACATGGAAGCATATCCGAGTCTCTGTCACCGTTCCTTAAGATGTCGTTTGAAACGGCTTCAAAATTCATAGTCGAAGCAGCAGCTCATGGTTTAACTGACAACTTGGAGACACCATCCTCCAGAATTTGCTTAGGGTTGCCAGTAAAGATGGGTACTGGTTGTTTTGACATAATGCAGAAGCTAGATATTTGAATATTTTTTTATGTATAACAGCATTAGCATATGATAAGTATTATTTTCAAATGTCTAATATAATTATTTATTGGTTGATTTATGTTCTCCCATTCTGTTCACTTATGCTGTTATCACTATTATGAAAAAAAAGAAATTTAAGTTCTGTCCCCAGGACTTGACGTAGATCAGATCTCACATGTTTGAGTCTTGCGCTATGTGAACTAAACCTCGTATTTAAGTAGAGAAGGATAAAAGGGCGACTCAATATCCCTGAGTTTTGAAGTTTGTAGTGGGTCCTACACACTTTATATATCCGTCTCTAGCCAATCAAAGACATTCATGCCATATAGAATCAGGCTCGGTGAGAACAAGGAGGGTCCAGATAGATTTCTCGATTATAAAAAAAAGGATTAATTTCTCTACTTACTGACAATGCAATGTATTGAAAATATGTATTAATTAATCAAATGATTAAGTTGTGGAACTTTGCACCATATGAATAGCTTTCAAATTATTTCTTATGGCATCATAATCCAAGAATCAAATGAACTGTTTATATATTGACAAGTTTTGTATTAATTATTTTATTCTAATTAGTTAGGAATACATTCTTTTGCTTTCTTTATTACATTAGGCCATACAAGACAAACAATACTAATTTTAGAAAAATGTTTATATAAAATAACAATAAAGAAAAAGACAACAATATATATAGTGACACTTCACCCACCAAATCAAAAGAGTAAACAATATCTTACCTACTGATATTTATACACACATACAAAATATACTTCATATATTAAGGAAAAGAGAAAAGAAAGAAAAGCAAAGATATCCATTTATTTATTTATTTTTAAAAAAGATGGAAAAGATTAATGAGAAGGGAATTGTATGTGTAACTGGTGGAACAGGTTATGTAACATCTTGGTTGATAATGAGGCTACTTCAATGTGGCTATTATGTTAATACAACAATTAATAATAAATTGGATCAAGGTATGTATGTTTCTTGTAATTAGTAAATTTTAATTTGTCTTGTATTGATCAACTCTTGATCTTAATCGAGTTCCAAGTGAATTCTATCTGTTAAAAAAATGAGATAATGATCAAAATCACAGATGCATTATAATTTTTTTCGTAAATTTTGTATATCAGTTATCAACTGTTCTCTTTTTTTATTTGAACTATTACCATCTATGTATTAAAACATACCTAGTTGAGTTGATGGTGATAATGCATGTAGAAAAAGGGAATAATGAACAGTTGTCCTGGTCAGCTTTGGGATGTGTTTTAATACCTAGATGATTATAATCTAAGTAGAAAAAAGAAACAACTGCTAGTTAAGAGTATGCAATTACTCGCAAAAATTTGATAGTTTGGATACATGTTTGACCATTAATAATGAACTCTAGAAAAATCACTTATTTTTTATGAAAACATTTTCCGCGGTACCAAAGTCTAATTTTCTTCCATGTTATGTGAACTAATTGGAACATGCATTGTTATGATATCAGAAGGAGCAAGTTTCTTGAAGAAATTACCAAATGCATCACAAAAACTTAAAATTTTCACAACAAATCCTGAAGATCATGAAAGTTTTTATCCAGCAATTGAAGGGTGCAATGGTGTCATAATTGGTCACTCTGTTGATTTCGAAGATAAATACGATGATGAGGAGAGGAAAATTCAACGATCCATCGATGGAATTTTAGGCATTTTGAAGGCATGTTTAGATTCGAAAACAATAAAACGAGTCATATATACTTCAAGTGATGGTACAATTGGTTTTATTGAAGGGGGTCCAAATGTAGTAGATGAAAGTTTGTGGAGTGATATAGATTTTATCAAAAAGATGAATCCTTTAGGGGCTTTTTATTGTATATGTAAGACTTTAATAGAAAAAGAAGCACTAAATTTTGCACACAAAAATGGATTGGATCTTGTGTGTGTTAATCATGCTTGGGTTTTTGGCCCATTTGTTACTCCTCAATGCCCAATAATTGTTCTTCACAACATGGCCATGATTCTAGGTAATCTTTCTATCACTTTTTCTTCATTACTCTAGAAATTTCGGGTAAATTTCTATATTTCTTAAGGTTACAGGTGAAGCTTATTTCCTACGGTAGCCTCTTGGACCTTAGCCTCTTAAGGGTTGGATTCTAGTGGCGGGTTCTTGGGTCGTCCTGACTTATATCTGGTAAAAGTGGTGATCCCTGCACCCTTTATCATGTGTGTCTATGGGAGCAATTTGTGCTAGCGCTTTGATGCTTGCCTTATGGTTTTCAGTCCTCTTTTGTCGAGATGTCATTTAATTTTTTTATATATATTTTCTTCTTCTTTATCCATGTTTTAAATATAAGATAATGATAGTGTAAAAAGTTATCTATACTTATTATGTTATTATGTCATGAAGATAATGAAATTTAACCCTATCTAAAATATGTGAAAGTATAATTAGTTACCCTGAAAAATAAGTAAGTTAAATTGTATTGATATAAAGTGTAAAAATTTATTTACGCTTTTAATGGATATAAGATAAATTCTTACTACTATGAATTTATACTTTACGGAAGATCGTTCCTAAACCTAAATAAGAAGGTTTAATATACGCAGGGCTTATCACCACCTCGTAAAGGTAGAGAAGGTACGTAAAGAGGCTGTTTTTAAAAGACTCCTCGACTTGAGTATAACATATTTGTCATATTAAATTTGTAGGTAATTGGACAAATATAGAATATGATTCTGGCGTTATCGCATTGGTCCACGTGGATGATGTTGCTCGAGCTCATATATTTCTTTTGGAATCTACTAAAGTTAAAGGGAGGTACATTTGTTGTAATGCAAATAAAACTCCAGATGAATTATCTCATTTTCTAAGAGCTAGATATCCTCAATACCAAATTCCATCTATTGAGTAAGTTCGTTCGATTATTTTTTATCTGTCGTTTAAGATTTTAACGCACTCAATAATTATGTTACTATAAGTATTTAATATACATATACAAGTGTAAATTATTGAGTTTTTTAAATTTATTGCAGTTGTTTGAAGGTGACAAAAGCATTTAAGTGTCCTTGCCCTTGTTCGAAGAAATTGTTGGATGTAGGTTTCAAATACAAGTACAGTCTTGAAGATATGTATGATGGAGCCATTGCTTCTTGCAAACAAATTGGTTTACTCTAGAAACATATAAATTTTCTGATACAACCTTATTTCCTCTCGAATACATCTCTCCCCTCTCGGATGCATTACTATCCCCTCTCGGATACATCCATCCTATTAAGTAATGTATCATTCGCAATCGATGAGCTATGTATCCGCAGGTTTCCTGATGTATCCAAGATCCTTGTAATTTGAGAAAGAATAGGAATAAGATGTAATTAGCTCTTAACACTGTGAGATTTACGTAATTCTTACTTAAATTAAATCAATAGTGTAAATCGGTGTATATAAAATAGATTCTTACTATTTTGAATTTATATTTATATACATTTATATAACAATAATATATTCAGTGAACTGTCATATGTAAAGTTTGGAGAAGGTAGAGTGTCCGCCGACTTATCACCACCTCGTGAATAATAAGACACTCACATAATTTAGAGATGCATATAATACTGAAAAATAATAAAACCCTCACAGAATTTAAATATATAACTGATAATTTTATTATAATTTCGAAAGGGAGAGAGAGTATTCTTATGCCTTATCTTTTCTCACTAATAGCATTAGCGATCATCAACTTTATTGTTTAGCTACAAATTTGTTGGATTATAAATATATAAAGAAAATCTATGCAAAATATCAAAAATAATTTCTACCCATGTCAAAATGAATGAGGAAATTTCGTAAATATAAAAGTGCATTTAATTGTGCAATAACATTATATATCTTTCTTAATAGACACCACAGTTAACCAAGTGAATAAATCAGAAATATATAAACAAAAATAGCAATTGGATTAGATAATACAATTGCATTATAAGGTTTCAATTAAACAGATCAAGCAAGCTCATAAAAATTGATACTATAGTG
This sequence comes from Solanum raphanifolium, assembly GCA_036250405.1. Taxonomy (NCBI): domain Eukaryota; kingdom Viridiplantae; phylum Streptophyta; class Magnoliopsida; order Solanales; family Solanaceae; genus Solanum; species Solanum raphanifolium. Next base: position 15,952 of record JAJOOE010020479.1, read on the forward strand.
ATAAACTTTACATAATTTAGATGTGTAACTAATAATTTCCGAGTAACTCAAGAAGGTTCATGTGTCTTATTCCAAAAAAAATACTCCCCATGCATTTCATTTTTCTTATTCCACTCAGACTTGAGATGTGTGCACAGCATATTGTCCCATTCCATTTTTCACAGCAGATAGACTTTGTATATCAGCATGTGTAAATTATGGGTCTCTATTGGTGATGAGTGTATATAGTCTTTTATTTTTAATGACCTGGTTTTTTTTTTTTTAGAATTTTCGTATATAGCCATTCAAAAATAATTTAATTATGTCTATAGATATAATTTGCTAATTACGATGCATAGCTACATGTTAGAGGAAGGAGATAGGTGAGCGAGATTGGGAGAGGGAGGAGAGAGGCGAGCGAAAGAGGACAGAGAGTGGAGAGAGACGAATTGTATATGTATATCTATCACATAGTTGTACATACATATGTATTTGTATATCTGGCGAGCGAGATTGGAACAGAGAAGAGAGAGGCGTTGGGAGAGAGGCGAGCGAGAAAGGGTTGGAGAGAGGTTAATTGTATTTGTATATTTGTCATATAATTGTGTATATATGCGTATAATTTGTATTTGTATATGTATAAAAGAGGGAAGTCAATGTAATTACAGCTAAAATTAAGCTGCGAGCCGTAATTAATTCAAACTATAGATATGTTAGTTAATTAACTAGTACTCTTATATGTTTGCTTTTCTGCGTAATTTTTCCTTTTTTTTAATATTAAGAGGTGTAGATTTAAAACTAAAATAGTAAAGTAGTTATACTAAAGGGAGAAAATAAATAAATTAAAAAATAAGAGTAGTTACATGGAATTACAAGAAGAAAATTTTGAAAAATGAGAAGAACAAAATGAAGATAAATAATGTAAGAAGAAAAATATATTTCAAGAATAAAAACTACTTAAAAGGTGAAAATAAAAAAATAGAATAATAGAAATTAAAAGATGGATAAATTACAGAAATCACATACTTTTAAGGCAAAATTACAATTTATCCCTTAAAAGTTTATAATTACAGAAATTCCTCATTTTCGCGCATCAGATTAGTGTATCAGCGCTTAGATTATTGTATCTCGCGCATCAGATTAATGTATCAGCGCTTATATTATTGTATCTCACGCATCAGATTAATGTATCATCGCTTATATTATTGTATCTCGCGCAGGTATCAACACTTATATAGCTCTGATACATTAATCTGATGCGCGAGATACAATAATATAAGCGCTGATACACTAATCTGATGCGCGAAAATGAAGGATTTTGGAGATTTGTAAATAGGGGATAATGATAATAAGTAAACTAAAAGGTGGGATTTCTGTAATTTTTCCTTAAAAGAAATATTTTTTTTAAAAAGGAAAGAAATTAAAAAATAATCCAGAAATTACACTCCCTTTATTTACTAGCAATTTTTACCTCCCCTAATAATTGAAGAGCATAAGAATTACACCCCTCAATTACACTCAAATTATTTTGTCAGACAAATATATTAAATTTATGGCTTTCTCCTAATGATTCATATATATATCCCTTCATGTATATATAGGCATACACACCCAAATATACTTCAAACTAAGAAAAAATTTTAGACAAAAAGAGAGAAAAATAAAAAGAAATATGGAGAAGATTAATGAGAAAGGAATTATATGTGTAACTGGTGGAACAGGTTATGTAACATCTTGGTTGATTATGAGGCTACTTCAATCTGGCTATTATGTTAATACCACAATTAATAATAACTTGGATCCAGGTATATTATGTTTTTTGTTATTAGTAAATCGTCTCGTATTAACTCTTGATTTTAAGTGATAGAAAAATGTGATGATAGTCAAAAACACACTTGAAATATTATTATTTTCTACCTACTATCACTATTTGTCTCATTTTATGTGATACCATTTCCTTTTTAGTCTGTTCCAAAAAGAATGTCACATTACTATTTAAAATTCTTCTTTTGCCCTTAATTGAATGATTCTCAATCATACAAACATCTAAGGATTGTTTTAGGCCATAAGTTACAAAAATCTTCCTTTTTTTCTTAAACATCGAATCAAGTCAAAGTGTGCCACATAAAATGGGACAGAGGGAGTACCTAGTTGAGTAGATGTAAGATGATGGTGGTTCACGTAAGAAAAAGGAACATACTGATAGTTGGCCTAGTCAGCTTCGAGGTGTGCTATAATACATAGATGAAATTACTGAAACTCACAAAAAGTTTAATAGTTTGAATGTATATTTGACCGTTAAATCTTGAATGTCACTTATTTTTCATTAGAATATTTTTCATCGTACCGAACACACGATCTTGCTAATTTTCTTCCATGTTATATGAACTAATTGGAACATGCATTGCTATGTTATCATAAGGAGCAAGTTTCTTGAAGAAATTACCAAATGCATCACAAAAACTCAAAATTTTCACAACAAATCATGAACAATGGTGTTATTATTGGTCACTCTGTCAATTTTGAGGATAAATACGACGACGAGGAGATGAAAATTCAACGAGCCATCATCGCAATTTTAGGCATTTTGAAGGCATGTTTGGATTCGAAAACAATAAAACGAGTTATATACACTTCTAGTGATGGTGCACTTTGTTTTAATGAAGAAAGTCCAGATATAGTAGATGAAAATTATTGGTGTGATACAAATTTTATCAAAAAATTGGAACCTTCAGGAGTTTTTTATTGTATAAGTAAGACTTTAATAGAAAAAAAAGCACTAAATTTTGCACAAAAAAATAATTTGGATCTTGTATGTGTTAATCATGCTTGGGTTTTTGGCCCATTTGTTACTCCTCAATGTCCTATACTAGTTCTTCGACACATGCCCATGATTATAAAAGGTACGTACTCGTTACTTATTCCTTTATTCGTTATATTTGTATTTATATGTTTTTATGTACTGTCAGTATAAATAAATTTGGGAATTTGTAGGTAATTGGACAAATATCGAGTATGATTCTGGATTTATTCCATTCGTCCACGTGGATGTGTTGCTCGAGCTCATATATTTCTTTTGGAATGTTTAAAAGTTAAAGGGAGGTACATTTGCTCTTGTGTAGATTTAACTCCACATGAATTGTCTCAATTTTTAAGAGCTAGATATCCTCAATACCAAATTCCAACTTTTGAGTAAGTTTCGTTCTTTTTTATATGTCGTTTAAGGTTTTGATGCACTTCTAGTTACGTTACTATAAGTGTAATATTATTTGGCTCATTTGCAATTGTTCGAAGGTCGTGACAAAAAAATTCAAGTTCCCTCGTCTTTCTTCCAAGAAATTGTTGGACGCTGGATTCAAGTACAAATATGATCTTGGAGATATGTATGATGGAGCCATTGCTAGTTGCAAACAAGTTGGGTTTCTCTAGAAATATTTCTTGGGGATGATAATTCGATATCATCAATAAATTAATTTTGATATAGCACAATAAATAATGTACTTTTAATCATAATTTGTTACTAGTATTTAATTTCTTAAAATCTTATGTTTTATGAATTTAAAACGTCGTCTAGGCGTTTCTTATTGATAGGATTTTGTGATAATTATATAATGATATTAATATAATTATTGTTATATTATATCAACAGAAATAACAATAAAAATATGAATATTTATAAGCAATGCTATGTTTAAATAAAAATAGGAGTTGTTGATGGATAGTAACATGCTATAGAACATGGTGGTGGTTGGCCTATCTATATTATGGTGATGAAATATCTTTGAACATTGAATTTGGACAACACATGTGTGCCATGTTGTTTATGAAGAGTGATATTTTTTATGATCCATTACAAATATATTTTATTAATTATAACATGTCTTCTTCTCAAAAAAAAATATTGACAAATGTAATAACATATAATATAAGTAAATAATACAACCGCAAAAATCTTTATAGAATCTTTGTTCAATCTAAAATACAAAAAAGACCAAAAACACTAGTTTATAATTGGGGAATAACACAACATTATTGGAGGTGTCTATCTAATGAACAGATTGAATTGCATTTGAGCAAATTGAATAGATAAACAGTTATTAATATGTTAAAATCACCTATTTTTTGTAAATTGATCTCTAAAATCTAAAATAGACACTAAATATTACGAGATTGTGCGTACTGCTCCACTACTCCTACAGAGGGTTTCGTAAAGATTTCGCAAAGAAATTATCCAAAAATCAAATTACCAAAATATTCATGGGTATTTGAATAGACTCTAAAAATTGTGAGAGTGTAAGTACTGCTCCCCCGCCAATTCCTTATGGAGTGTTTCGAAAAGGTTTTGCAAACATAGCTATATCACCAAAATATTCATAAGTATTCCTATAAATTGGCTCCTAATATCCAAAAATGACTCAGAAAATTGTGAAACTTCCCCAACTCCATAGAAAAGGTTCCGTAAATATTTCGCTAACATCAATAGCTCATATATCGCACAAAATATGTAAATTGCGACAAGTCGATACACAAGCTTGAGTGAGAATTGTTGTATGGAATATGATCAAGAGATGCAATTAATAAAAATCACATTCATTTGCAAATTTTTCAACGAAAATTACAAAGAAAGTTGAGATATCAATGAATAACACTCGATATACAATCACAAAAGAATCAATCGAATAATAGCATTTCGATTACAAGAAATCCCCAAATCCAATCACAACAAACATAAAATTGAAAAAAAAAAAATTAAAAATCCATAGCCTGGAGTTCTAATTTCTCAATGAAGCGAACAAAGAGAAAAGCAGAGAGGTTCCGATCAACACACCAGAAACCGGCACCGAGCATCCAGCTCCGGCATCTGGAGACGGAGCTGGAGCTAAACTGACCTCCTGTGCTGAACTTGCAACGGCAGCTAGAACAACGACGAGCACAAAAGCCTTAACGATGCTGCTAAATTGCGCCATTTCAATGATTTTGTGATTGTGAAATTGAATTTAGCAGAGAGGAGAAAGAGTGAGGTGAGTGATAGATGAAGAAGTGAAGAAGAGGAGTTTATTTATAGTGGAAAAAAAAAGGTTACAGCTGGCAGATGAGGAAAATTGAGCCGTTGAAGTTAACAGCTCAGACGGAGACATTATTATTGATGATGAACTGTCGTTTGGTCTGCCGTTAGAGAGACGTTTTGAATATTTTTCCCGTTGGATTCATAATTGTATGGGTCCACCATTTTTGTAGCTTTGCTTTTGATCTGTCTTTGCAGTAAATTCAGGAGGAAAAACAGGGACGAAGGTAAAGGAAAAAATGACTTTACATCTCTTTTTCTTTTTAACCATTATGTTTTCTTCATTATTTTCTTTCTGTATTTCGAAAAGTTCTGGGTAAAGGGTCAAATATGTCCCTAAATTATTTGAAAAGGTCTAGATATATTCTCCGTTTAAAGTTTGGCTCATTCATGCCTACGCCGTCCAACTTTTGGTCTAAATATGTCCTTATAGGCGTTAGTTGGTCTGCTGGACATATTCAACTCATTTTTCATTTTTTTAAATACCATATGGAATTGTCATGTCATTTTGACTTTACCACATGTCATTTATATGAAAATGGAAAGGGATTAATTATACCCCTAAAAAATTCGAACCCATAAACACCAAATCCGATCCATAATCAACCCCCCCCCCCTTTTAAATAAACTACCCGACCCGTTTTCAATTTTTTATTTTTTTTCGGTAAATCCCGAAAATTAGTAATTGATTAATAAAAAATAGGAAAAATATGAAAAAAAAATATAAAATTAATGCCAAAAATTCACAAATAAATATTGTAACCTTAAATTCAACAATTTTTTTAAATTTTTATTTTTTTCGGTAAATCCCGAAAATGAGTAATTGATTAATAAAAAATATGAAAAAAATATAAAATTAACGCAAAAAAATCACAAATAAATATAGTAACCTTAAATTCAAAATTTTCAACAATTTTTTTAATTTTTACTTTTTTAATAAATTACTCATTTTCGAAATTTGCCAAAAAAGTTAAAAAAAAAAATTGTTGAAATTTTGAATTAAAGGTTACTATATTTGTTTGTGATTTTTTGGCGTTAATTTTATATTTTTTATTAATCAATTACTCATTTTCGGAATTTACCAAAAAAAATAAAAATTTAAAAAAATTGTTGAAATTGTTGAATTTAAGGTTACAATATTTATTTGTGAATTTTTAGCGTTAATTTTATATTTTTTTCATATTTTTCCTATTTTGTACTCTCTCCGTTTCACAAAGAATGACCTCCTTTCCTTTGTAGTCAGTTTAAAAAAGAATGACCTCTTTCCTTTTTTGGTAACATTTTACTTTTTGCTTTCCACGTGGCATGTTTAAGACCACAAGATTAAGGGCAATTTTGTACATTTGACATAACTTTAATTTAGGACCACAAGATTCAAAAGTCT
>JAJOOE010020480.1:0-18676 GCA_036250405.1 Solanum raphanifolium
AGAATGACTGGCATTACAGAACTTTCGATCATTGAATTTACTGAATAAAACTTTAAAATTCACTATTTTGGCATAGAAGGAAGAGACAATGACATTTTTAGTCCCACAAAGAATTTCCATAGACACTCATATACATGAAACCAATAAGAAAAATGTTCTCACCTTGGACATTTTTTCTTTCATAAGTAAATTATAAAAATAAAATTTTGATGAAACATATATAAAATCTTTAAAATTGTTTATGAATATAATATACTATGTATGTATAATAATAAAATTTATGTATATAACTTGTTGGTTCGGTTCGGTTATTTCTTCAATTTTTTTCGAACAAAACCATAACCAAACCAAATACTATCGGTTCTTAACAATCTAAAACCAAACCAAACCAAAACTCAAATTAAATCGGTTCATTAAATCGGTTTGGATCGGTTTTTATCCAAACCATGAACACCCCTAACTGCAAGTGTATCTCAACACACCCTCTCAAGTTAGGTGGTGTAACAACACCTAACTTGGATAAATATCGAAGAAAGGTAGACTTGAACAACGGCTTAGTGAGAGTGTCTGCAACTTAATCACGTAGGAAAGATATTTGACAATAACTCTGGCTGATTGCACATTTTTGATGAAAGTCCATTGCAATGTGCTTTGTCTTAGTGTGAAAGACTGGGTTTTCGTTGAAATATGAAATACCAATGTTATCACAAAAAATGTTTGGCATATCTGAGACTTGGTACTGTAATTCATTCAACATGTTTTGGACCCAAGTAGTCTCAAAGAGTGTGTTAGCTACCGATTTATATTTTGCTTTAGTGGAAGACCGATCAACTACTTGTTGTTTCCTAGAGGACCAACAGATAAGATTTGGTCCCAAGAAGAGTATATAACATGATGTAGAGAATTTGTCACTGAAATCTCCCACCCAATCAACATCGACATACATATTCCTATCAGAATGACGAAAAACTTGTAAGCACGATATTACTAATGACTTGAGATATTGACGAAACTTTTTTTATTGTCTTTCAGTGCTCCAAACTCGGGAATTGCATAGATTGAGATAATTTATTTACCGCAAAATTAATATCAAAATACGTGAATGATAAGTATTACAACTTATCCAGAATGCGTTGATACAAAATTGCATTGACAAGGGTGAATCATCGTCTGCTCTGTGTGGTGAACTTGAGCACATGGGTGTTGCAACTCCTTTGCAGTCTTCCATAGAGAGAATCTCAAAAATGTGTCTGGCCTGTGATAAGACAATCCCATTGAGAACATGTTTAACTTCAATCCCCAAAAAATAATTGAGTTCACCAAGATTCTTCGAGGAGAACCTGCCAGCCAGAGAGTTGATGACATGTTCGACAAGGTTAAGGTAATTTCCAGTAATGAGAATATCATCAACGTACATCAGAATATAAATAGTGACAGCCTTAGATGTGAAGATAAACAGAGAAGAGGCATCTGCTTCATATTTTTAAAAATTGATATTAGTCAAATGAGATTTGAGAGACTCGTACCAAGAATGTGAAGCTTGTTTTAGGTCATAAATGACCTTTTTGAGACGACATACATGATTGGGAAAATCAGTGATAACATAGCCTTTCGGTTGATCCATGAATATATGCTCCTTCGATAAGTTACCTTGCAAAAATGCATTGTTCACGTCAAGTTGGTGAACCTTTCACTTGTTTTGAATAGCGATGGACAGAACAATCTCGATAGTGGTTGATTTGACAATCAGACTAAAGGTTTCATGAAAGTTCAATCTTGGACATTGCGTGAAACCTTTTGCTACTAATCGCGCCTTGTACATGTCAATAGAACCATCAACTTTCTTTTTAATTCGACACAACCATTTACAATCAACAATTTTTTTCATTGGGTCCCTAGAAATTAGTTCCCAAGTTTAATTTTTCATTAGAGCTTGATATAGCAAATCCATGACATTCTTCCATTCAATGTGCTTAATAGCTTGCTTAAAAGTATTTGGTGTGGCTTAAAGGTGAGCCAAGATTATTTTTTCAATTTGATGATATTATTCTGGGACCTTATGACCACACTGGTGTAACGACCCGTAAAATGAATAGGTGAAACTAGAGCCTAACTAGAGTGTGTTTGAGTTGTTGTAAGGTTGCATGTTGCAAAATGATGTCCCGGGCTATGGTTGAGTGGCTTAGGGGTTAAACGTCAAGGTACGACCCCCCAAAGACCAACCAAGGGTCCTTGAGAGGGACCCTAAAGCCTAACCCCCAAGACCCCAAGGAAACCAAAAAATCTGCCCAATTGTGATGACCTACGGAAGGGGACCTATGGGGATGCCCCGTGGATGGCCTCCGTAGGTCAAGGACCCCAAAACCAAGCTGCAGAACCAAACCACGACTCAACAGTACGGAGAGTGGAACCACCCACAGTCTATGGGTGGGGGTTCGTGTATGGAACCTGTTTGCTGTCAAGGGCTCGGCCAAGATGGGGTTAGTTTGGTAAATTCATTTTAAGTTTAGCTTAGTTAATGGACAGATTTTATTGGCTTATTAAGATATTTTAAGAATTTTTAAAGTACTAAACTCTATTTTAGAAGTCATTATTTCAAATCACCCCAAAGTTAGAAACCACCCCTCCAAAAGTTCTCTCTCTAGAAACCTCCATTGGAGGTGAAGGATTCAAGCTCTCAAGCTCAAGACTTCATCTTTTTCAAGGGATTTTCGTGGAGTTCTTCCATAAAGGGTATGGTAGTCTTCATCCTTGACTTAGTTTCTTTCAAGGAGCCAATTTCAAAGTTGATTTCAAGTCTCCAAAGTTCCCCAAAAATCCTAGTTTTCAATCTATGCATGGGTACTTCAATTCCAAAACGTTTTCAAAAGGTTTTACATGATGAATTATGAATGGATTGTTGTATTAATGGTGAATTAATATGATTTCTCCTATGAACCCATGTTTTCCCCCAAATTCTTATGTTGTGAATTGTGATTGGGAGTTGATTGATCATGAAAGTATGTTGAATTGTTTATGTTTATATTGAATTAGATATTGAATCATGTTAATTTCCTTATCTATTGTAGTATCTTAGATGTTTGGGTTGTGTTTGATGTATAGCCTTGGAAGGCAATTTCATGAAGGATCTATATATGGACATGATGTGAAAGTATATGTGTGTGATCTCAATGATAGTATGATGATCATGTTTAGAATGTAAATGTGCTATGTTTGAAAGGACATTCTTAATTATGTACTCATGAATGTTTATGATAGAATGTGAAGGGTTTTCTTCTATATTATGTATATCTTGAATTGGTAGGCTTTATGCATCTTTTTCTTGTATAAATGAAAGTAATGAGAAGTATGTCTTGAATTGGTAGGCTTATGCATCCTCTTCTTGAATGAATGAAAGTATAGTGATTGTTGAATATGAATCGATAGGCTTATGACATTCCTTTCATATATGATTAATGAATGTGTCTTGACTTGATGAATATGAATCAATAGGATTATGACATTCCTTTCATAAATGAATAATGAAGTATTCTAGGCTATGTCTTGAATCGGTTGACCTAATGTTGGTAACCCTTGCTTGATGAGTCTATGACCTATTCTAATGATGTATCTTGGATCGGTAGGCTAATGGCACCCTTCCATGCATGCTAATGATGAACCTTGGGATCGGTAGGCTTATGGCACCCTTCCATGAAAGTGAATGATAAACCTTGAATCGGTAGACCTAATGTTGGTTACCCTTTCTTGTGTGAAATGATGAACCTTGAATCGGTAGACTATGACACTCTTTCTTGGAAAGTCAATGAGCTATCCTTATAATGTACCATGAATCAATAGGTTTATGGCATTCCTTTCATGTGTAATGATGTATCTTAGGTCAATAGGCCAATGGCATTCCTCTCAAGTACAACAATGTAATGTGAAGGAACTACTCTATGGAAATAGAGGCTAAGCACCGAGTGGATATGGTAAGATGGAAACTCTCCCAATGTTAGTCTAGGGTTCCAATGAACATCTTTATATCCTATAACTATGTGCCCGCATAGGATATTAGCTAGTGGATCCACTTAAGCTAAAATGTTATTGGCTCTACCTTAGGCAAGTAGATCACCTCTTTATGGTGTGGGGTTATATGACACCGGATTCCATGTCTAGCTCATATGGTCTATGTCGGTTAATGCTTATTCCCATCATGTGAGATGTGCATTGTGGTTTCTTGAGAAATTCTATGAAGTGTGGGTGGTAGTATGGGATGCCATCCATGCATTGCACGAGTAGGCTTTGAGAGGGTCATAGTGAGTTCTCTAATGTCTTAATGACTAATGAATGAATGTGCTCAAAAGGAAGTTAATGAAGAATGTTGACTTAAATGCTTAATGTAATGATGCATGTTTTACTTGGATTGTATTATGAGTTACTTCCTTGTCATGACTGATTGAATATGAATGTGCCTTGTCTATGGTGGCTTCAAAGGAGTACTTAGTGTGAGTATTAGTATGGGATGCTATTCATAGATTGCACAAATATGACTTAGGGTTCCCTTAGATGATGGTCCTAATGTGTTCTTATGACTTATGAAATGTTGATGCCTCTTATGTATGAGTATTGTTTATGGATGAAAAGGAAGAATGGTAAGTTCACTTTTGGTGACCTTAATGTGGTACTTAGTATGGATGGTGGTATGAGACACTATTCATACATTGCACAAAGTATAGCATGAAGGTTACTTGAGGTGAAGGCTTAATGTGATGAAAAGGCTTATATGGTTGATTATGTTCTAATGTGAATAAATGACTTGTATGTTGGTTATGTATGTATGTTATGCCTCTCATACTTATGTTCATGAAGTTTTATCAAAATGGCATAAAGCACGATTTCCAAAGAAAATGTTCGTTTTAAAGCATGATTTTTGCATGGTTATCATACTTAGTACTTTACGTACTAACCCATATTTCTCCATTTTTACCAAAATGTATGGTTGTGGAGATTTGATGTGCTATACTTGAAGGGTAGGTTTCTAAGGGGCTTGGAGATGAAGACTTGGTGAGTCCTCATAGTTTTGAGGACATCCTTTTTGGTCTTTTATGTTATGTTTAGAGCTTTTGTATGGGTTATGTCCTAAAGCTGTATTCAAAGTGTTGTAGATGTTTTGAGACATAGTATAGAAAGTCTTCCGCTTTCTTTTATGAAAAATGATTTCGATTGTAAAAAAAAGTTTTAAATTCCGCTATATTTTCCTATGTTCTTATGTTCAAGGATGCTATGAGGCTTGTTTGAGACCCCGGTCGAGTACGCCGTGTCACTTCCGGGGTATAGGCTCGGATCGTGACAACTGGAGGGTAGAGGGGCATTGGTGATTGTAATAGTGTTTGGGGGATTTAGTGGTTGTTGGATCAATATCGGTGGATGAGGATTAGAAGCGGGTGATGAAGTAGAGGTGGTATTTGAAAGATTATTAAATAGAGAAGGAGAAGTGATAGGGATAATACCTGATGAAGTGAAGGTTGATAGTAGTTTCCCCTAAATCATGGACTCTTGAGTGTTGAGAGATAAATGCAAATCTTTTGAATAATTGAAAAAAATATGGAACGGTTAGGGGGGTAAAGATAGGTGACGGAAGAGTTGGGATCAAATTGGAGTCCAAATTATGTTGGACTTCTGGATGACTTTCTTTAGAGACGTGGGACTCTATGATTTTTCAATTTAACTTGGAAAATTTATTTTTCAAGTGTGAGAAAATTTGAGTAAGGAAAAAGTATTTTCACAAAATTGAGAATCACGATTAATGAATATTTTTGAGTTCACTTGTTCAAAACAGAGATGTGCATGATGAACAATAGAAACTCTTAAGCAGACACATTGTGTAGATCTAGGCTAAAACTTATTTTGTGTATATGGTAAAGTCATGAATAACAAAGACAATAATTTTTAGCGAATAGTATTTTGATGGTTCGCCAAATAATTTTTTATAAGGAGAATCATTATTCATCAAGGTTTAGGAAGTCTATTTATGAGATAGACAACACGGTGACAAGCAAATGACCATAATTCAGATGGTAGTGAGGCTTCATTGAGAAGAGTTCTAGCTATTTCAACAATGTGATATCGTTGTTCAACTATGAAAACTCGTTGGGATGTGTAGGGTGGTGAAATTAAATGTTCAATGTCATTTTTTGTAGGTAGTGTTTAAGACTTATGTATTCACCCCCTCCAATATAATCTGAGGCAATTGTGTTTTAAAAAAAATTCACCAAAGGATCAAATTGTTCGAATATGGAAGCAACTTCACTTTTATTTTTATTGCATACAACCAAATATATTTGGTGTAATAATCAACAAAAATGCAGTAATACAACTTTTTATCAATGGATAAAATGGGTGATGGACCCCATAAATCGCTAAACAAAGTTTGAAGAGGAGCATTACTATTTAAAGTGAGTTGTTGAAATGACAAACTATAAGCTTTATTTTATGAGCAAGAATTGCAAAACTCAAACTTTTCTTTGGTGGAAAAGGGAAATGTCACGACCCAGGGGTACCCCCTAGACGTAACATGACGAACTTGACCCCGAAGGGGTCTCATACAAGCCCTTAGCATAATCATAACATAAGATAATAGAAAAGTATGGAAAATTTAAAACTTCTTTAAAATCATACAATCGAAAACATTTTCATAAGCAAGCAGAAGTCTTTACTACTCATTTGTCTCAAACCATATATTAAACTCTTGAATAAAACTCTTGGGACTCAGCTCATACAAAGTCTAAAACATAAAAAAAATGACATAAAGGAAATATGGGTTTGTCCTCGAAGCTATGAGGACTCACCAATTCTTCAACTCTTCTTGCTTCTTGGAAACCTAGCCTTCAAGTACATTTGATTAGAATGTAGGCAATATGCGTTAGTACAAAATGTACCAAGTATGAAAGCTAGCACAACATCATAAAAGCATTTCAAAATGGTTAGTCAACATAAGACATAAGCATAAGAGATAATAACATAGTCATAGCATAATAATCAACATAAGCATCATATAAACATAAGTCAACATAAGACATAGTTAACGAGCATAGGAGATAAATCATAATCATATAAGCATAATTGACTCTTAGTCATCTATACCATAATAGCACCATTCTCAAGTAACCTCAAAAGCATACATGTGCAAAGCATGAATAACATCCCATAATACCACCCAAATCCCTTTTTCGTCATCTTAATCATAGTCTATATGCATGGTTAAATCTTAAGCTTTTCTACTATAATGGCACCATACTTCTAAGTGACTTCAAAGCACACTTGTGTAATGCATGAAAGGCATCCCATACTACCCTTCACACTAAGTATAACCTTGAAGTCATCTTAGTCATATTCACCCTACTTTGGTCTTTTTATTGGCTATCTTCATATAGACAAGGGAACTATCACCTTTAGTCAATCATATCTTGGAAGGCAACTATAGCAACAACCCAAGCTAAGTATATACTATGTGTAGGAACCCTTCATACCTAGCCTTAAGTCATACTTGTGCAATGTATGGATATCATCCCATACTACTACCCACACTAAGTACCCCTTTAGACTATCATGAATGCTCCCTAGTTGGGGACTAGTCCCTCTATTCTATTTGCCTTTATTCATATAAGGTACTTCTCTATTTAGTACTAGGCAAGTCACAACCCATTAATGAACTCTATTTCTCAATTCAAGGCTACCAAGGAATAACCCCCTAATAGGCTAGACCATGCTACCATATTACTAACATAACTAGGTTAAGCTAAGCTAACTACCTTGGAAGACACATTATCATGCAAGTCCAAGCTATTCTAGGAAAGGTACAAGTGTCCTATCCTAGCTATCATGAAATAGTCCTAGACCAACTAAGTCATGTTACCCTTACAAGTATACTATGATACAAATGCAAGCTATCCTTAGGAGAGTATGATTCTCAATCCTAAGTTATCCTTAGGAGAGTATGAGTCCTTAGTCCTAAGCTACCATGACTAACCTAACTCAAGCTACTCTTGAAATGCATCTTACAATGCAAAGTCAAGCTACCCTTAGGAGAGTATGAGTCCTCAATCCTAAGCTATCCTTAGGAGAGTATAAGTACTCCATCCTAAGTTATCCTTGATATGCATCTTACAATGCATAGTCATGCTACCCTCACAAGCATCCCATCATGCTAATGTGAGCTATCCTTAGGAGAGTATGATTCTCAATCTTAAGCTATCCTTAGGAGAGTATAAGTCCTCAATCATAAAGCTACCATGAAATGGTCTTGGCCAAACTAAGTCATGCTACCATGAAGGCATCCTAACAATGCTAGTTCAAGCTACCCATATGAGAGTATAAATCCTCAATCCTAGGCTACCATGACTACCCCTAACTCATGCTACCATGAAAGGCATTTTACAATGCCAAGTCAAGCTATCCCTTAGGAGAGTATAGATCCTTTATCCTAAGCTATCAATCTTGGTCTTATCCTACTAAGCCAAGTTATACATGAAGAGAACATATGCCACAACTTCAAGCTATTCTAGACTAACAAGATTTGATTCATTTTAGGTTATTAAGCCAACCTAGAATCATTCTATGTGAGAGAATCTTGGATCTCCTAGCATCTTTATCCCCAAGTGTGTAAGAGAGAAGCAATACACAACACAATCACATAATATTGGCTTTACCCCCAAAGCCCTAACATTGATGGCTACAAGCCCTACTTTTAAGTTTAACTTCATTCTATCATCATTCATGTCTAAATTACAAGACATTCAATCACATTATTTACTACTAAGTGATTCTAGTCATAATTCATCATAGAGGGTCAATTTCACCTTTACAAGTCAAGATCATTCATATTCAATAAAGTCTAGTTCAATTCATGATTATATGATCCTACCTTTGATCAATTACTATACATGACATTGATTTAGGAAGATCACCTTTGAACCTTCAACTTTGCCTCTAATGGCATAAACCCATAAATATCACATTCATCAATTTAGATTAGGGTTTACCATAGAAATCACATTAAATCATCATAATATCATAATTCAATGCTAATACAATCATAATTAGGTATTATCCACTAAATTGGAATCATTTTCAAACCCTACCCGCAATGTAAGCACAACCCTAGCTAGAATTGGGTTTTTGACTTCACAATTGGAGGAAACTATGGGGGCTCTATGGGTGAAATAACCCATAGATGAATAAGCTAAACATACCTTGATTCAAATCCCTAAATAAAGCTTGTTTCAATGGTGAATTTTGACCTAGTCTCCTTCTCTTCTTCTTCTTCTTTGCTTCTAGAGAGAGAATTTCTTGAGAGGATTTTGGGATCTTAGATGAATGAGTTAAAATGATTTAGTTTAGGGGTCTATTAGGTATTTATAGGTGGTTTAATACTAACTAACCGACCTACCTTAACCCCTAACTAATTACTAACTTAACCCCTAAACACTTAACTAAAAACTAAAACACTTAAAACTGTGTTGACCTACGAGACCACCACCCACGGACCGTGGGTGGGCCTACAGGGCGTACTGCACCTCCATAGGTGCTAATCTGAGGCTCACCTTGGCAGGCCTTGACCCACGACCCCCACCTACGGGGAGTGGGTCCACCTACTGGCCGTAGGTGGCCAAGCGTAGGTGCTGCCAGATTTTGCAGCTTTGGGGCTGTTTTGAGGGTCCTCCCCAAGAACCCCTTGGGTGGTCCTTGGGGGTCGTACCTTGACGCCCTAACCCTTAAACCCTTATACTAAGTACGGGAATCTTTTTTACGACCTTTAATCCTCATACTACACTCCAAACCTCTTACAAAAGGCTCTAGAACTCAGTAGTTCAACTTGCTAGTTTCCGGGGTATTATAGGAAGTAAAAATATATTCAACACTAAGTCTAGAATTTTCAGATGATTATGAGCCAGGCGACAATGCCACAATTGACAAGAGACTTTGGTGGAGGTGAAGTTAGTGGAAGGTGACATATGATCCTTGAGGCGCCACTCATAGAGTCCATTTTTATTTTGATCTTGTACAAACATTCTTCGAGTTTTGGGTTCCTTCACAAGAAAATAGTATAATTTTTTTTATAGAGGTTAGATTGTCACAACAAAACTTAACAATAGAAATAAGATTCTTTTTTATAGCTGGAGCACAAGAAGTGTCAGAAAGCATGAATTAGAATTAAAAGCCTTTATTTGAGTTAAACCAGTGTGAGTAATGATAATAGTTTTACCGTCACCCATAGATACATCCTCATTGCCAGTATATTCTTCAAGATTATCCTATTCTGTTGTGACATGATGTGTTGCTCCAGAATCAAGGATATAAGGATTTGCATATGAGTGGTGATTCGACACAAACTTAAATTTTGCTTCAAAGTGATTGTGCGACTTTGAGCGACACACAAAGACAGTGTGGTTGAATTTCTGGCACAATTGGCATTTCACAACTTGTTTGGGTTATTTCCAATTTTGTTGATTGCCACGGTACGTCTGTGGTTGAGCTGGTTGTTTCCAAGATTGATTAGAAAAACGACGATTATTCTTGTGATGTTGAGGCTGAAAGGTGGTCCTTTGTGCAATTGCAGTCGTGATGATTGAGGATGATTTTTCAATATCTTGGTGTTTGGGAATGAGTTCATGGTTCGTTAGTTTCTGAAATAGTTCCTCAAAGCTTAAGGCTATAACATGCGTTATTATAACGACAAAGATCTCACGATACTCATGACCAGACCACTCAAGATCTTGACTAATAGTTCATCATCTGCCACTAGAGAGCCTGCTACTTTGAAATCATCATCAATTGATCTAATCTCCTCAAGTAATTAGCAAGTATCTTGGAGGCTTTTTCAAGTTTGTAACTAATCTCGTAAGCTGAAGATGCGAGTGTGACTCTTGTTGGTATAAGCTGTATGAAGGAGTTTCCAAGCCATTTTTATCGAGGAAGCAATTGCAATAGTGGGAGTAATGGTAGGGCTAATGGATGTCATCATTGTCTGTTAAATTAATTGATCTTGGCAAAATCAAGTCTCAAATTTAGGATTTGAGATTGTATTATCATTTTGGGTGAATGTGGTTGGTGGAGCACATTTAGTACCAGTGATATGTTCAATGAGTTTGTGTCCGTTGAGTAGCATCACTAGTTGCACCTTTCAGGTCGCAAAATTGAGGTTATCTTGCAGTTTGATGGGTAACTGGGCAGTTGGGTTAAACTATACCACATGAGTGGTAGACGAAACTACTGCAACATTGTCACTGGTAGAGCTGTCAATATGGGCTGGCCCACCCCATCCGGGAAAACCCATACAGGCTTTGCAATTTGACGGGCTAGCCCATTTTTTATGTGGGCCAGAAAATAGTCAGCCTAGCCCACAAGTGTGTGGGCTACGGGTTTTGCCGGGCCAACCCTCTTTTCTTAAAAGTATATTTTTTTATAATTTTCTAAATTAAATTATAATTTAAAAATATTATCATAAATATCGACTAGTGTTACTACATGTTAATCAAATACACAAATAAAATTATCTATATAATATTTATTAAGTTTGATTTCAAGCAAAAACATAAATAGCTAAATAGAAATATTAACCTAATTGTTTTCCAATGATCATAATAAAACACAAAAAAACTATGATAATATTCCATAGGCTATGGCCTATGTAGTGATTCCCTAAAATTTTAGGAACTTTATTTTATGTAGTACATATTTCATAAACATAATTTGTATTTAAATTGTAATATTTCAAACTTTAAACAAATTTTGAGTGTAGACTCCTGTTATTTTTAATACTCTATTTTATTTTTTATTTTTTAATTAATTTTTATTTGGCCCACGGGCCGGCCCTATCAAATCACTGGTTAGGCTAGGCCGGCCTAACGAGCCTAACCCATATTAACGGCTCTAGTCACTGGTGGTAGCAAGTACATACATATTATTGACTAGGGAATTTGCCACGACCCAAAAATGGACGTGATGACACTCGTCTTATCTCACCAAGACAAGTCAGCCTAAAACACAACCATTACAATAAAATGCGGATTTTTTTTATAAAAACTCAAAAATACCCCCAAAATCTAGTTGTCACGTGTACAAGCATCTAATGTGTTATAACAAAGTTGAAAGAAAATACAAGTTTCAAATGACATTATTTCTAGAATAGAACAAGATCATAATTAAGGAGAAAGAAGGTTCGCTGAAATGACAAGCAACTACCTCACAAACCTCCACAAGAAGCCTCAGACAAAGAGAAGAGAAAATATCACAAAGGTCCGGGCTAGTAACCTACAAAAAAAATGTAGTAGCAAGGGTTGAGTACCAAACCACACGGTACTCAACAAGTAAACTTCTAAACACAAGATAAGGGGATAGAATACAAATACTCCTTACACCCAACCGAACCTCCACAACTACAACCTGCATAAAACCAGCCCAACCTAACAGTTCACAATTTACAAGCACATATCTCAACAACAACATTCTAACAATCACATATTCTCAACAACAAGCTTAATATTCATCAATTACAACCTCCACAACTACAACATGCTTAAAATCAGCCCAACCTAATAGTTCATAATTCACATAGCACACAGTTCAACAATAACACTCTAACAATTACATAACCTCAACAACAAGCTCAATATTCATCGATCAAAGTTCCACAGAAAGGTACTCACAAAGTTCCACAGAAAGGCACTCACAAGATTAGCAAAACACAATATCAAGTTCACTAATGATAAATATGTGCAATGCAATGGAATGCAATGTCAAGTATAGTGATGCATGGCTGACCTAGTGATACACACCCGCTGTCTCTCAGTCCGGGACCCATGAGGGACATATATGTCCATGCATCCATCGCGGCATGCGATACGACCCTCGATAATAGTAACCATCGCGGCGTGCGATACGCCTCTCGAAATATAGTATCTATCGCGGCGCGCGATACGTCCCTCGAAATGGTACATCTTCTTTAATTTCTTATTCTTTCTCAATTCACACAACACTTGTCACAACCATGTCTCAGAACAATGCAAATGACATGTTCACACAAATAATGAGGAGATGGCCATTTTCATAACATTGCACAATTCACAACAACACAATCATGATACAACATCAACAATGATTCAACAAGCCTTTCAAACCATTCTCAACATATCGCACACAAATAATTAATCACATTACCTTTTATTACCCCTTTTTCATCATTAAAATTAATCAATGTGGACAAGTCAACCCGTCACCAAGTCTCATTACCCCCAAACACATATTATAAGGAAATACACGAATTCCATACACTTAACAAGGGTTTAGAAAGATGGCTAATCATCACCTTTCTTGACTATACAATAATTGTCCCATCATTATCCAATCATTGACCATTATTGCCAATTGAAAGTTATCACCCAAGTTATATGCCATCAACTAACACATAATTGGCCCAAGCAATTCAACCTCTCACCAAAGTATCAAATTAACATTATAATGAATTTATAACTCTAACACTAACCTGACACGCAGATTGAGAACCGTCACTTCAAATTTAAGAATAGTGTTGTCGTGATTTCGTACTCATCCGTTCTTGCGTCTGTGAATTTTGTTTAGCCGCAATCGGCTTGTGTTACCAAAAAAAACTTTCTTTAACTTATTCCAATAAATGGGTCAAGTGTTATATGGTATAAAATTTTATGGACTTGGCCATTAACCATCAACTCAATTAATTATTTAACATTACTCACTAATTAAATACTTGTAGTTAAAAGAATAATTCAAAATTCTCATTTAAAATTTGCGGAAAGGGTCTTTTATGAAGGTGAGAGGACTAGTTCTCAAAATGACCTTACGGATCATTACATTTTTTTTTTGAATCAGACGCTTGAGAGTATTAAAGGGGCTCTGATACCATAAAGAGATTGAGAATTAAAGAAAACTTGAATGATCTTTATTCAATCGCAACATCAACTTAAATACAAGAAAATGTAACTAACTTGACTAACTCTAAGAAATTGTAACTAACTTGACTAACTCTAAGAAATTGTAACTAACTTGACTAACTCTAAGGAACTACTCTAACAACTTAATCTAATCTTGTAGTTAAGATTAGATTCAAATATTTAATTGAAAACCTCTAACAAACTAATAACTATTGATAACTAAATCTACTCTTTATAACTACGAGTGTTTCTCAACACTTGCACCAAATGAGACAAAAATGAAGAAGTATATAGAGTGACTGTAGAAATTATTCGCAAGCTTAATTATGGCTTCAATTGGTTAAGGAGAAGTCTTTATGGTATTCCACTTGATTCAATATTTGTATCGAAGTTTGACTAAATTCGAGTTGCATACTGTAAGCTCAATTTTGGTAGTGGTGCTCCCAACATTTTTCCCCCATTCCTAGGAATTTAAACCAAAGCCACTAATTAGAAATTAAGGAATCTCAATCATTCCATCACAATCCATGTTAATTGTCAAGAGAAGTGTTTTGAGTTTATCATATATTCTTATCAACTTGGCTCGCTCCGTCACTATACACACATATAGTTAATTCAATTTTCATTTAATCTTTTGATTTAGTATTAACCTAAATATTGTCTCTGACTCCTAAGATTTATGTCAAATCTTTTGGAATTATAGAATATAAAAACATATACTCTCTGTTTTAAAAAGAAAGACCTAATTTCGTTTAACACAAAGTTGAAATGAAAAAGATTTTTCAATATTATGGTTTTAGATTAAAGTTATATCAAATGAACCAAAATGTCTTTTAATCTTGTGGTCTTAAACATGTCAGGTAGAAAGTTGAAATTAAAGTATTGTCAAGAAAGGAAAAAGATCATTCCTTTTTAAACATAATAAAAAGAAAAGTAAGTCATTTTTTTAAACATAATAAATAAAAAGGAAGTGAATTCTTTTGTTCTTTAAATAGATAGATATAGTCAATTAATTAATTAGGTATATACTGCTATTATAGTTTGGTACCCACAATTAGAATTTGCATAGTAATATTAAAGAAATTTAGAGACACATACATAATTTCACGTGCAATATATGGTATAGACTGCTATTATAGTTTGGTACCCACAATTAGAATTTGCATAGTAATATTAACGAGATTTAGAGACACATACATAATTTTTACGTGCAATATATGATATAGACTGCTATTATAATTTGGTATCCACAATTAGAATTTGCATAGTAATATTAAAGAAATTTTAAGGATTCTACCTAGCTTGAAAAGAAAATTTTTGGGGTGCAACTTTCAATTTCTTCTTCTTAATGAATTCTTGTGTTGGAATAGGCGTCATTTGATAAAGATTTAACTATATAACAAAAAATTTGAATAGAATTTAATGAATGAAAATTCATCCATGAAATTGTTGCATTAATAATATGTTATTTCTTTGTAACTTATAATATTACTCTCCAAATTTATGTGTATCATAGTTCAAACTGCCACAATTAGAAGAATTGGCAGCAATTTCACAAAGAACTTATTATTGCATTGTGCGGAGCAATGATATATCAGGTTTAAGGAACTGAAAACTGTTTAAAGACATCACTTTAAATGTGGATGCAGTCGTAACACATATTAATAATGAATTTGTAGATAGGCTTGAGGTAGTTAAACAATCTAAATGAATAAGTATAGTTGATTGTTGTAGAGATTTGTGTAACTAGAGTTCTCTATGAGGCTTAACTCTAATATCCTTATTAGAGTAGAGGGTGATTCGGAGATCGAGTATTCTTTAAGCGTATTTGTTTTCCCATTGGTTACAAAAAAAATAAAAATATTTTACTTTATATTTTTTTATTTATGTTTATTGATATGTTTTTATAACCATATAAATTTTTATTTAAAATTACGAATTCAAAAGATTCCATTTTTTTATTGGGCAATTTAATTAAACTATTGGATCTCGTATATGTACTAGTAGTCCTATATTAATTTGGTGCAAGGGTATGGCCATCACAGGTTAGAATTAAGGGGTCGTCTGGTGTGAAGGATAACATTGAGTAGTCCTGCTATTAAAATACAGTGTCATTTAATTTGTTATTTGATTGACAAGTCCGAAATAACTTATTTCGCGGGTATATTAATCAAAACACAAAACATAAAGATTATATATTAATGATACGCAATTAAACACATATTATATATTTGTCCACTATTTTTAATTTAAACGATTGAATGTACACACTTTAGATTTGTCCTTTATTATAATATTTCCATATAATATATAAAATATTTAATAACCTAATCAATCATAGTTAAGATCTAGATTTTATTCATTAATTTTAAAAAAGGAAATGAACATAATACAAAATACAAAATAGAGAGGAACCAAATCTTATGCACTACTATACTTAGCTTCTTCCTTCTCCTCATCAATCATAAAAACAATAATGGGATAAGACATTCCAATTCCCATAAGAGTTTTAAAATAAATCTTCTTTTGATCTTCATTAATGCTCATCTCAATTGTAGGCACCCAAAGAAGTAGTTGTTTACTCTTAACACCACTTATTTTTTTCATCTTACCTGTCGAAATATAATATAATCAAATAATTAATTGAAATATCTTCTTTCAAACTTTTATATAACATGACATGCAAAACAGATATACTATACCTCTCTCGATGTATGCAGTGATCTCCTTCGCGTAGCTAACGAGCATTTTAATTGAAGAAAAATAATGTTGGTAGGGGGCTTTTTGTTTCATCCAGATGAATCCAGTCTTGCTAACATAACCAAATTCTTCAAGGTATTTAAGTGGTAGCATTCCTTTAGGAAATCCTGAGTCTTGCGAGAGCTTTACAATAAGAGAGTAGCAGTCATCGGCTCCATATGCAATTTCTGCTCCTGCGCGTTCATCTTCATGAATAGATTTTTGCAGATCACTAGCCATAATATTAATTTTGTAGATTGCAATTGAGGCTTATGATATGGTAGTGTTTATATATATAAATAGAGTTGCTAGAAATTAAAGGACAACTTAAATTGTATGCTGGTTTAGGAAAAATATTATTATGAATGAGGCACAAATATGATGTGGTAGACAAAACTTGTATGAGGTTCCATTTATTTTTTGACAAGTGGATAATTGGGTCCCATTTCAAAAAATGGTCCAAACTCTTTTTTTTCTCTCTCTTCCTTCGTGAAGTTTTCCCCCTGTCTCTTACTTGTTTTTTTAATTTGATTTCTTTTTCAACCATTGTTTCAGATTTTGCACTTCCATACTTTAATAATTTTATTCATGAAAAGTACGAAAAATATCCATAAACACCTACATAGATACATAAGTTTTCCGTCAATTTATACGATATTTTTTATTTCTGAAATTCAAGGTAGGTGAAATTTAATAAATATTTTGTTTATCTACTTTTCTTACACGTTTCTTAGGAAATTATAAATAAAAATGATAATTTTATTAATTTATTTATACTTTTGATAAAAAAAAAAATTCATTGTTAGAATTAAAGAAATTACTTATATCTTGATTTTATAAACGAAAAAATTAAGTACAAATAACTATTTATTAAAATATGAATAAATAACGTATAATAGAAAAAAAAAATTTAATATAGTAAAATAAAAACTTATACAATGGTCATAAAAAAATAAATAAAAATTCACTACATAAAAACGAAAAAACACAAACTAATTAGATTAGTTAAGAATGAAAAAAACATTTAAAAAAATGAAAACAAAAAATATATTGAAATAAGTGTAAACCAAAAAAGAAAAACATAAACTAATTAGATTAGTTAAGAAAAAAACATTTTAAAAAATGAAAACAAAAAATATATTGAATTAAGTGTAAAACAAAAAAAAAAATGGGTGAAAGGACTTAATAGATACCCCTTTGTCACTTGGCAGATGGGTCCCAGTCCATTTGTCAATCAAATAATGTCTCAAACAAGTATGACTTGGCATGCTTCATACATAATAAAAAATTTCGTGGTTTAGCCCATGTGTCAATTAGGTGTATGACATTCTTACTTAGAGTTTTGGCCAAAAATATTCTTAAACTATACCTTCAACTAAAATCACATCCTTAAATTATTTTTCTTATAGAAAACATCCCTCAATTATTTAAAATTTGAGAACTTTCATCCTTTTGTTAAAAATTGTTAAAAATTAACAAGTTCTTCACAACATGTACAGTTCACACTATTCTCAGCAAATTAAACTCTCTAAATCACCCCAATAAACCAATTTTGTTCATTCTACATTAAGACTGGCAGGGGGACCGGGTCGGCCCGCCCCGGCCCGAGACCGATTCGAGAACCGGCTCACCGGACCCGGTCCCGTCCATTTTCACGGGTTGGGAGGGGATCAGGATAGGGGACCGGTTAGGGGCCGGTTCACCCTTTGGGCCCGGTCGACCCAGCCTGGATGAACCAGCCGGTTCGCGGGATCCCCTAATTTTTTTTTTTTTTTGAATTATATCCGTTGGGGCAACGGCTAGTGGGGCCCCCCAACGGATTTATTGACTGTTTTTTCCCTTCCCCAACACCCCCGACCACCCCTATTTTTAATACTTTAATTTAAACTCTCAAGTTATCATAAATACACTTTAACCCACTTTTAATATTATAAATACCCTCTATCCCTTATTATTTCTTACAAAATCATATATTCTCTCATCTATTTTTT
>JAJOOE010020481.1:0-12046 GCA_036250405.1 Solanum raphanifolium
GTAATGAGTAATAATAATAATTGCAATGTTAGTCCTTGGTGTTAGTCCTTCTATTAATGTACAATTCTTTTTGCATGTTGTACAACTAATTAATGCAGTCAAAAGTTAATGTACAAAATTGTATGCATGTTGTACAAGAGTATTAATGCGGTGTTGGTCCTTTCCAACTCTCACTTCTAAATAAGGACTAGATAGGCTAAGGCCCGTGCTTAGCACGGGCCCAATATAGTGATTATACATGCGAAAGATCTACAATTACTTGCGTTTTTTCTTAACATTGTCCTATATCGATATAAAAGTTTTAATACTACTTGCGTTTTTTCTTAACATTGTCCTATATCAATATAAAAGTTTTAATGAGTAAACAAACATGTGAAACAATATCCAGAATTTGACCTGAATAATATTTTATTTATGTTATTTTACCTTTTAAAACATTTTTACACTTTTAACTTTAATACATTTTAACAAAAAAATGGTAAAAAGATCAGTCTATTTTTTTTTTTTTAAATATTATAGTTTTTTTAATTTTCTGGCCATTTAGCACTTCCCATATGAATAATATCGAGAATTAAGTTGCACCATCAGCTATTAAACCCAACTCCATAATCAGTGTTGCCTAATACAATATTTGAGTTCAAGTGAGTCTAAGTTCATATATAAAATGTAACATAAATTTTACATTTGAAGAATCTGAAATAAGTGATACAATAATGTAAAATTTAATTGTGTAGCACACTCAATGAGAGTTGAGTGGTAGCGTGAAAAACATATGTCCCAACAATAAGCAATTAAGAACCTGCTGATGACATAGTCCAAGTCAGTTCTTGCAACATGGCAAAATTTACAAGGTAAATGCATTGAAATTGTTATCATCAGAGATAGTGAGAAGCAAGAGCCATCTGAGGAGCTATACTTTCACATGAAAAAAAATATTTACACAATATAAGAAGAGCAGATAAAAAACGCATAAAAGGAAAGGGAAAGGAGAATAAAACCTTATTGTTTCAAACTCTAACAAATCGTTAGGATTTGAAGGCTCAATAATTTGGGCAGGACAACAATTTAGCTTAAGTAATTTTTGTAAGTGCAAACCATTGCACTCCATTTACTGAATGTTGCAGAAAGTGGCTATTACTTCAATGACACCAAAGAGATGATCAATAGACTGCATGCATTCTATAGACACACTGACTTTTCATACCTTCAAATACAACAAAAAAGATATTCTGAAAAAAGCACAACTACTTGTACAAACATCCTAAATTACTTTCAGCACAAGCTATATTTAACATTTGTGATATTCTCCCATTAGTAAACAACAATTTGGCCTTCTCCCATTAGTGTTATATTTTACCCTTTGAAGCATATGTATTCACGTAGAAGCCCTCCCTCTTCAAAGTGTTCTCTTTTTTTGCAGAAGAAAGGTAAATAGTAAACTCGGCTTAGACTTCATCTAAGTCATCACTTGTTATGTTTTGATAAAATATTAATTGAAGATCATATCCTGTAAAAATACCTGGTAAATTCTTTAGTGGCTTTCCTGAAAAGAGCAAAAGAATTTCCTCGAATACGGTATTATGTTCAATACAACCAGACATTACAACTGAATAATAACACAAAGCCTAAGGTGAAAAAATCTATGATAATTGAGAGTGCCTGCAAGCGTGCACTATGAATTTGCACCTTTGAGTTTTCTAAAAATTCATTTCCTTCTCTTAGGCCTAATTTAAGAGGCCTACAAGAAGCGATGGGCTAATATTTGGAAAATTAGGAAATATATTATTTCTTTTATATAATTAGGACTATTAATTGATGGTTGACAAAAAATATTAAGTACAATGAAATAAGAACAGAGTACTCATTCTTTATGTGGTTGTAACTCCACTGATTAGGTGGGGACACGATTTGAACTTGCAATCTTCCGACCATGAGCCTGATGGGGAGCGGGGAACCTCCCAAATGAGAGGTCTCAAGTTCAAAACTCCTTACATGCTTTCTCGGTCGAACTTGTCACACATGACTTGTTTAATGTGGCTACCTCAAATTTGTGATTTGCATGCTATTACCCTGAAATAGCTGTGAATTCCATAGTCATTAAAAATTTTGAAGAGCTTTCTTTAAGGATATTTCACTACAAGAAAATTGATTTTTAACGACCAACTCTTAATGATAGTATTTAAATCTGGACGTTAAAAGGGTATTTATTGCGTCAAAAAAAAATTCTCGGACGTTTAAAGGCATTTTTAACTTAATATTGATGAAAGGACAATATTCAGACCTTAAAAAGATTAATACCTAATCGTAATTAGTAAAAATAATTCGTATATATAAAAAAATATTATTATTCCACTCCTATTCCCCCCTCTCCCCCACACGAAAACAAAAGACTCATCAACTCCCCACACCCATTACCCCCACACCCTCAAAAGAAGAGTCCATCTCTTGAACACTCCGCACACCATCCTTCTGTCCCTAATTTCGCTGGCTTGGAAGCCCTCATTCTAATCTTTCTTTGCTTGGGTCTAAATTAGCAATGCTAATTTTTCATTCTCTGCTATTGTAGGTCAACATAGAGGTAAGTTCAACTCGTTTCTTAATCTATTTATTCACGCCTGTTAAATTTTTCTCTTCTAAATGGGTAATAACTAGATTAAAGATTTTTTTTGGGTGTATCTATATGGGTAAACAGGTTTTGATACCTAATTGTCCTTTGTTTATGTTTATGTTTTGTAAAAGGGTTTTGGACACCAAAGTATCCTTTGTACCCGAAACTGTTTGCAAAGTGATTGTCGATTTGTGTTGTCCGGGTTAACGAGTGTGTGCTTTTCAAAAAACAATAGTGCTGCTGCTATAGTTGAAAAAAAGAATTAACTTATATTTTCCATTTTATCCTTAATAAGAAGATTTCATAACCATACAAATATTATCACATCCAAAAATTAAAGATAAATAAAAGGGAGAATTCCAATTTAGAAGATACAACAGATTTTGATTCCCAGTAATTGACCCCTAAGGTCGAGGGAATTGGTTGAAACTGACCCACCTCACTTTTTATTTGGACAATGGAATCCTATCTAATTCACTAATTAATGGAAAATATTGTAATTTTTATAGCTGCACAAATGTTTCAAAAGTCGTTATTTATTTCTTAAACGTTGTGCCCATTCAAGCTATATATCACATAAACTATAGAAAAGAGGGAGAAGTATTATACAAGATATTCTTCCATGGTAGCTATGGTATTAGTTTATTTTATCTTTTACTGGCTTTGAATTGAATTATAGTATTTAAGTAGTGGAAACTTTTGAAAAATATTTATACTTAAACTAGTTTCACATGCATTGATGGAAAGGAAGAGGTAGAATGTATACTAGTAATGCACGCCCTTGACTTTATTGACCTTTTAGTGAAAGAAATTTCTTCTATTAAATGCTATATGTGATGCATCTAAGACCAATTACTATGTGTGTTCATTTGTTCTCACTTCAATGTGCTAACTCTTGGTACGATGTATCATGAAATTAGATCGCCTTCTAGTGGTGAGTGTTTATATAGTTATTATGGTACTGTTTTAAAGTTGGACTACTACAACAATATTGCCATGTTCATAAGATTAATGTGTTCTCCATTCATAAGGAAGGAAGGGGGAGATGGAAGTGACCCTTGAAGGGTGCATGATACAGAACTCTAGCATCTGAATGAGAGGCATCAACTCCTCAACTTTTGCGATGCACTATCTTTTTGATGAACTGTAGATTGAGCATGTCTATTTTTGCATGGATGAAGATAGTATTGCATTTGATGCAATAATATTTCCACATTTTCACACACCTAAATTTTCATACATTGCCCTTTTAGTTTTCTTGTTCTTGTTGACAATAGAATCAACTTATGCAAGTCCTCAAATCATTTTTCAATAAGTTGATATCTTATTGTTCTCAAATGATAAAGGCTAATAGAATGAAATAAAGAAGTAAAAGGTAAAAGAGGTGTTTTAGCTCTCTACAGGGTGCATAATAAAACATGTCGAGAATTTTTCTAGTGCATTAAGGTTAGTCAATTAATTGAGAATTTGCCCTCCATGCCTCTGGTTTAACAACAAATATGGTATGTAGCTGCTTGCACATATGTGGTAGGCGAACACCACAATCCCTTTTATTACCCTTGTTAACATTACACATAAGATGTTTGTCAATATTGGAAACCTGACATGTTTCAGTTCGGGTAATCAAACAGCTCATTGTTGACCCCTTTGGAGTTAGTTATACTTGATAAATATTCCTTTTGATGGTCTTGAGTCCTCATTCAAGAACACTCTACTAGGATTACAAATCTTATGACAATTGATAAATATCACTCATATTGCCATCGAACATTTATGTAATTGTTTATGCATATACCAAGAGAATTTTCAGATATTTAATCATTTTTGTAGGTGAAAGTAAAATTACGAAGAATGGATTAAAGGACCAATTGGCTTCACATCCTTCCAGTAGAGTTGGAAAACAAGTTATTACTGTTCTGATGGAGGAGATGCAGGCAAAGATGGAGAAACTTCAGGATGACATGAGTAACACGAAGCAACAAATGAAGTACTGACACAAGGTTAGAGTACTTTGAGTTCTCTGATGAGACTATCGTTTGGAGTTGTGGTTCGATGCTTCTTTTTCATTGTTTATATGGTCATCATGAGCTAATAGGTAGAAAAATCTATTTTTTGTGTGTGATGTTCTTATTTACCACAGGTTCTGTTTGTTCGTCCGGGTTCTAAATTGTAATAGAACTTAGGAGGATTATGTTTGCTCATAATGCTTATATACCTAAAATATTTGTTTATATTTTTTGATGAGGGTGTTCAAGAATTGGGCAGTTATCGATTAAACAAAAGTTTTACTCTATGGCATTACGATAAATACAAATAATCATATATTTATTTCGTGGGGAGTGGTCATTACTTCTCAGGGGAACGGTTGTTGTGTTGTGCATTACTACATGAAGGATTTCTAAGGGGAGTCTATCATTATGTTGGTGGGTACTGAAAGAAGTGTAAGGCATATGGTATATGCTGTCTTAGATGATTATTTGAATGCTTTTGGGCATACAAGTACCATAAATTCTGAAACAAAGTGGTGTGCTAGACAAGATGTAGTGGGATGACTGATGTTGTTGATTTTAAAGCATCACTGATCATCACTTATTTCAAGTATGTATAATCATGTAGTAGTCTAAGATTTCAGTTCTATGAGATTTGTAGTATTTATTGGTGTACATGTAACCTTAAATGCCTTCATTTCTAGTATTTAGCATTTCCCGAAGAAGTTGATCATAGATTATTGGCTTTTGGTTACACTTGAACAATCTAGACACAACATATGTCTTATGATCATGTCTAGAAGAACAATATTGAAGTATTTAACAGTGCAACTACTTTAAGGAAATTATATCAACTTGAATTCTACCTCACTGATGATGTCCTATTATGTAATCTTCTTGTTTGATTGACCATCAAATTAAGCTACTTTCTATGAGCGTACTGTCGAAATGATCGCTTTCATGCTAAATAGAATAGCAAGGCTGATCTGCTATGTTGTCAGTTAGGATTGTTTTTTTTCAAATTGTGTTATCATTTAAGATTATTTTCTTCAAGCTTCAGTGTAAAAAATACATATCTTTCTTCAAGTTCATACAAAATATAGTAAGGTCAACTAATCAACTAATAAGGATTTTAGGATCTCCTTCAATATTTTTGTCATGTATCCAAGTTTTGGAATGTCTTAAGTTTTTTTGAGAAACACGGAGACCTCAATTTTCAAGAAAATTCCTCATAGCATCGACTTTTATAGGATTGGAAGTGAATGGAACTTTCGGGTTGATCCCTCTGGTTTCATTGTTTTCACAAACAAATGGACCACGATTTTCAGGAAATTTATGGGTAGCATCAACTTTTAGGCCCTTAGTTTTACATTTCCCCCTCCATCGGCAGCATTATGAGAAGTTTTATATTTCATCAATATGTGAGTATTATAAGAAGTTTTATATAATCAATGTATATCCCAACCATTGCGAAAGAGAAGCCCATATAAAAAACGAATAGGGGCAATCAAAATATTCTAGTGTCTCTTTTTCCTGATTAGTATGGAAAAACAGAGTGTGTTGACAATGCTATACCTGAATTTTGTACTCTATCCATTGTTGAGAGGCTATTATGTAAAGTCAGCCCTAGTATGAATTTCTACTTTGGTATCTGTATTTTAATTAGTACCAGTTTACTCCATGTGATTTTAGGATATGGTTGTATCATAGCCAGGTAACTTCTTTTGATAATGTATCTATTATGTCCTGCAAATGCTTGCAGCTTAGCACTGCAAGATACATGTATTGCAATGCAAGATGGAGTAAACTGGTTTGATTAGTACACCATACATCTTAGCATTACTCTTTTATAGCCTGATAAGTACACAATACAAGGTAACCATTTTACTGTGAATAGTAAGATGATGTGCTGCAATGTAAGATTGGAGAAGACATGAAACAGTCATATCAAAATAAAGTATGTAAGTAACAAACATAGAGGATATGATAAAAGAAGGCAGTCTGAATGGTTTGTTCCATGTATTACGTTGAATGTACCACTACGTAAGTATGACATTCAGGTGATTGATGTTGCTAAAGTAATGAAATGATATATGTTTTCAAACAACTTTTGGTTGATTTTTTTATAGCTTTCTTTGGGTATAATCTTGTGTTTAATATTGGTCTCTTTGGTGATGAAGTTATTGATTTACGTTTTCAATTTAAGTTACTAGCTATCTGTCATTTTGTTACTAATTGACCTCAAATTGCTCTTTAAACAGATGATGAATTTGAAGATAAAAGAATGTGATGTTGGAGAATTATGGAGCTTACTGAAAAGAATATTATATATTTGTTGCTGCAGAGACGTTGTCTATACACCCATGCTATAATTTCATTTTCTCAAATTTTATGGTATTATGTCAAACATGAATATTATTTATATCTTATGTCGAACATGTATGTTTTTTTAAAATTTTGTTGAACATATAAGTTTTTTAGTAATTAAATTAA
The DNA here is from genome assembly GCA_036250405.1 of Solanum raphanifolium. Classification (NCBI taxonomy): domain Eukaryota; kingdom Viridiplantae; phylum Streptophyta; class Magnoliopsida; order Solanales; family Solanaceae; genus Solanum; species Solanum raphanifolium. The sequence continues at coordinate 7,090 of JAJOOE010020481.1, forward strand.
TGTGATATTAGCTCTTTGTTAATAGTGAAATTTTATATCAAATTGTCAATTGTATGTGAAATGATACTGCTTTATTTGGAACTACTTGCAAAGATAACACCTAAACAATAAAGGCAATTGTTTCAATCAAAATTTGTGAAAGAAAGCTTGGTTGCTAAAAGTATTCTATTCAACGAAAGAAATTTTGGCCGCTAAAAGTACTAATAACGACAGGAATTTGTTGTTTTAATAGAACGTTTTAACGACCAAATGACCATCAACGGAGGGGAATTTGATCATTGTAAGTACATGTAACGACCAGATTAATAGTTGTCGTTAAATGATATCTAACGACCGGATAATATATCCGGTCGTTAACCTTTAACGACAGAGCTTTTAACGACCGGTGACGACCAATTTTACTCCGGTCGTTATAGACCTTTAGCGACTGGATTTGGACTTTTAACGACCAAATTTCCTTTCGCTAAAGGTCAGTTTTCTTGTAGTGTTTACAGATAAGCAAGTTGATATTCTATTCATGCTAAATCATAAGAACAAATGACTGCATTTGTCATTGGCGACAAAATATTGGGCATCATATACTCCTCACCTCAACTGAGGAAGTGCAACTCTGCCACTGAGAATGATAATTCACATTTACAAATCAGCTTTTGGAAAGATCATTTGAGATAATGTACAACAAACTCTTGAATTATCCAGTTAATAAAAAAAAGTTGCAAAATCAGTAAATATCGTAAGCTAAATTTCATTACTTTCTTTGGAAATTATAATGTACGTAGAACAGATGAAACCAAAGAAATAAACTTCAACTACTATTTCTGTTGAAAGAGTAGTTTTAAGAAGAGCAGGGGAAACTCCCTTTCCTCTTTTACATATAAAAACAGTCAATACCTTCAAATGCAGTCACAAATTTGGAATCTATCAACTTTAAACTTTCACAAAACAAACTAAAGGTTATTTGAAGGAAGTGCTTCACAAAAACAAACTTGAACCAATGTACATATAAACGAAATGAGAGATATCTGACGGTATAAAAATAAATGTTTCTGGTTAAAAGAATCAACTTCACCAAAATAAAAATTGGACAAATCCCAACAGCCTTAGTATATTAAGGACAAAGTATTGAAAGCTCTAACCTGTTTTGACTACTGATTCAAGTTGCTAATATTACCCATATAGTATCTTCCAAAGGTCCAAAATGTAAGCTACCCTTAAGCCACCTAAAATTATGCACATTATCAAGACCTTACACATGATCAATATAGATAGAATATGCGTTTCTAGCAAACTGATTTACCAAGAAAGTATATGATACATTCAATGACAGTAAATAATTTGAAGACATGCACTTCATCTGAACAGTAAATCCATCAGTATAATGAGAAGGAAAAAAATAGTAAGGAAATAACCTGAAATCGAAAGCTCCGCGAAACATCATAGTTGATCACAAGCCAAGAAGAAAAGCTCTTCTTGTGGTTTCTCTATAGTTTCAACAACTTCAATTGGGAGTTTCAACTACAAAAAGAAAATAATTGAAGTATTCACCAGAGAATTAAAAACTAACGTATACCCAACAAATGGAGATTAATTACTAATAAAGTGCAGTAATAAAGAAATACGGTAGAAAAATATTAACAGAACGAAAAAGTTACTGCATCAAATGATTTTTTAGATTATAGATAAAAAAGGTAAGCCAATTGGAATTAAAGAACAGCCAAAAATAAAAGTGCAGAAATCACAGATCAATCTAAAATAATAGAGAGAAGATTGGACTGGGGCTGATTAGAAAGACAGTTGTATTAATCAACTAAACGTGACTTTATGATGCAGAAAGAAGTACAACCAATTTATCCCTATAGATTTACAAAAACGACGTTGTTCATAGGACTTTGTTAGAGCTGCACATGGTATAACTTTTGTAGTAATGTTCATTCCACCATTCGTGTATCCGAGTATGTCCTAGTACTACTACATGGAACCTTTAACTTCAAAATTGATTGTTAGTCTTATAAATTGGATACCTCATTTCAGTGTCAACAACACATATGATCATCTCTTTTGTATCTTCAGTGCCCTTCGGAATCCCCTCATTCAGAGTGTACGGTCTATGATCTTTTATTATCATCCTTTTTCATGCTTTCTTCATCCTCTATTATCAAATCCTTCTAGAAAAATTGAGAGGAATCACCGAAGAAAACATTAAGAACATGCATCCATATGGATGATGATATTATAACTGAAATCAACTAATACAATAATTTTCTCACATAGTGAAATATAAGAACTTATGTTACTAAAGCTAATACCTCTAACTTATCTTTGGCAGAAGTTTCATTGTGCTAAAAGACTAATAACTACATTTCATTGTAACCATTCAAAAGAGAAAAATATGGAAATTCGAGGAAGAAAATGAGGAAAATTTAAATTTCTAAAGTTCAATTGTTTCAAAAGTGAAAAAATTCAATACAACCTCCATTATAATCTAGTCAAAGTTCTATTTTCACAAAGATCCATATTTCATATACAAAATAACATAAGAAAGTGAAAACAAAAATCCGTACCTTCACCTCATACAACTTCCACAATAATAGAAAAGATTGATTACTTGAGTTACTTTAATAGCAATTAAGTACAATTCAACTATTCGTGAAGTTGATTCATCACCCCCATTTACAGATCGTCCTGAAATACCCACCATGATTCTATGGAGTTCATAGACGTTGATTCACCTTTTCCCTCTCTAATCCCTCTTCTGTCATCACAAAATCACTTTCAGACTCATCCGAATAAATTAACGGCAATCCTTGCAAAAGTATGTGTATGCATATGTATGTAGTATCACAGTTGTAGCTTGGAGAGTGCAATCAAATGAAACCGTCAAAGTTGAGAAAGGGTTTGGATGAGAATGTGAGAAACGAAGAGTACTCAACTGTGTATTTCTGCTTGTTGCTTTGATGGAATGGGAAAGGAAAAGCAACGTGGAAGTTCTACGCTCATTTGCAGAGACACGTGCATTACAATAAAGTAAATAATTTATGATGACAGAATTACCCTTCCTTGTCCCACCATGTTTCCAGCATGAAGTACAAGTTTTAGATGCTGTGTTCGTTCCATAAGTCTCATTTCTATATAGGAGTAATATAATAATAATATATACTAGTATTTATTAAATCAAGATTAATAAGAGTGAAATTTAAAATAACAGTGCAATACAAAATTTTAGTATAAAAAGTGAAACGTGATAGGTCAAACTTTAGATCATGACAATAAAAATTTAAGATTAGAGAAAAGTCAACATATTATAATATCAATTAAGGTGACATTTTTTATTTGAAAAAAAAAGGGATAGATTTTAAGTACGCATACATTGAATATTAAGAATTATTAGAAAGGAATTTTGTTGTTTGACTACTTTTTTAAATAAAATTAACGATAGATCTACTCCTTCACAAAAAATTTTATGCAGTTAATTACAGCTTCTAATATAAAAGAGAGTTAACTTTTACTTTTTTGTTAGGGGGATTAATAATTTTTAACTTTTAAGTTATGTTGCGTTTTTAAGTTTCTATTATATCTTTTTACTTTAAAAAAAAGAATTTCATTTGTAGTTGATACGTTGAATCAAACAAATTTGAAATTCTTTTTGTTAATCCATTTAGGCTAATATGTATATAGAATAGCTATAATCTTACTGCTATATGTATATCGGATAACTATAATATTACTATCGTACCAGTGATGGAAACTATAATGAACTATGCTTGCCCGTGGTCACCCTACTATATGATGCATATTGTTGATTAATATAAATTACTATCGTCTTCTGTCAAAAGAAGAAGTAAAATAACAAAAATAAATAAAAATGATTTAGAGATTCATAAGGTTTACACTTAATGCCTCGAAGGCTCGAAGCTTATGCATTATTTGTATTAAATAAAATATTTGATTTTACGTTCTCACTTTCTAAAACATTGATTTAAACTTTATTTTAAACTTCAATACTTCAGTTTAATAGTTGCACCAAACTTTAAACCATTAATTTGAAGCTCTCAATCCAATATTACTTCATTGTAGTAAATTAGAACTTTCTAATTTTGTATGAACATATTATAAGCATGTATGCCCATAATTTTATGGAGCAATTCTCTCTAGTATGTAACAATAGATCTCATGCAACGAGAAATTCTACTTTATGAGTTTTAAATTATAAAATGGTAACTTTACATAATAATAACTGTATTCTTAATTTAATATATAAATAAAATATATTAGTTAAGAAAAAATATATTATGTTCAGGCTTTTAATTTTCGAATTGCTTCTCTATGCCCAAGGCTTAAACGATCCTTAGTTATTGAAAAAGTTTCACCATTACACCATAACTCGGGTCAATACACGTGTAACACTATGAAATGATATTTCACAACTATCCCCACAACGTGTTAACACAATGCATCCATGGTACACATGACCAATTTTTATTACCCATTTCTATCCTCGGGCTTGACCCTTCTTTAGCTCAAGCGTATTATAAAAATGGCAGCACCAATATTGCGACACCTCACTACTCCTTTCCCTTCCTTTATAAAACTCAACCAAACCCCCAAAATTCACTCATTTTTCACTTTCTCCACTCATCCCAACTCTAGAAAATTCTCTCGAGGAACTTCAATTTCAGTTTCAGCCATGGCTTCTGCTACTAAGAAGGTTCGTATTATCTATACTTTTCTCTATTGGAGACAGATTCAGAATTTGAAGTTTATTATATATGATAATAACTGTAGATTTGTTTACGGCTCCTTTATACATTTGTTTGTTATAGGTATTGGTTCCGATTGCGAATGGTACAGAGCCGATTGAGGCTATAGTGCCGATAGATATACTGCGGAGAGCTGGTGCGGAGGTTATTGTTGCTTCCGTTGAGAATCAGCTTCAGATTGAAGTAATGTATGGAATTAA